>JARKHS020027047.1:0-13215 GCA_030143305.2 Amblyomma americanum
GCTCTTTACGTTCGCGCTCCTCTTTCTCTTTTTGTTCTTTACGTTCGCGCTCCTCTTTCTCTTTTTGTTCTTTACGTTCGCGCTCGTCTTTCTCTTTTTGTTCTTTACGTTCGCGCTCCTCTTTCTCTTTTTGTTCCCTCTCCTCAATGGTCTCAAGGCATTCCGACAGCTCGTCATCCTCAGCCTCCAACTCAAGAATCGCCCTTAGCAGTTCCGGTTTTCTGAGTTTGTCTGAGACATCAAGACCCAACTCTCTTGCAAGCTCCAGCAATTTCGGTTTGCGCAACGACTTCAAATCCATGGCTGCTCCGAATGCTGCTTTCTCTACTGCCTACTATTGTCTTGCCGCAAACTAACCCGGCAGCAACGACAACCACAATTACCAGCTCTGTTTCTGACACTAACAAAAGCCTGGCAAAACTCAGAAGAAGAAAGTCCCGCACTCACCAAACCTCGCATCCACGAATTCAGCGCAGTCGTTCCGCTGCAGGCTACCAGTCATCACACAGGGCTCGTTGCACTGCTCCCGGGTGGTCGTTGTGCTGCTCAGCATACAGTTGACCGCATATCTTCGCTGCTGGCCTCCGTTGTCGGGATCTCACCGCTGGCAACCAGTTGTTGCATCTGGGTTGCAAGCCCCAAGGGTAGCGTTGGCCTGGCGGCCTGGGGCAAAGCTGGAAACATTCGAAGGTCCCGGCAAAGGATGAGTCGACTGGCAACAGAACAACTTGTTTATTCTGGCATCGCAAAAGAGCAGCCGGTCAGGGCGACCACGTTACTCGAAGGAAGGAATCGAAGGCTCTCGTTGGCGTCCGGGGCAGCTCGCTTTATACCCACGGAGTCGAGGGCAAGAGGGAACGGCTTGGGAAGAGTCATCCGATACGGCGACGCTTGAACATGTTCAGGCGTGACGGGCGCGTCCGCCAGGCCGGCGCCGGTCAGACCTCCTCGCCTCCCAGTTGAGGAGCTCCTCTCCCCGGCTGCCGCGCTTTGACAAGCGTGGGCAAAACATGCACACACACACACACGCACGCACGACGACACGTGGCACTGAAACATGCCTGGACGCGCTTGGCGGGAGGCGTTGCGGCCGCGATGAACGAAGCCGCGGCGTCCGTTGCATCCGCGCCGGCTATACCGCGCGTCGTAGGTAGGCGAGACGTAACAGAGGGGACTATCCCCTTTCAACTCCCACTCCGTGTATTGCCGTGCTAGCAGACTCATGAGAATCGGCCGAAGCCATTGCTTGAAGCGTGTCTTTTAAGGGGAAAAGCCGCTTCGTTCTTAAGTCGTCTCTAACTGTAGTTTTAAAAACAGGACTGAAGAGGTCACATTGTTTTCACCAGTGTACTTATACATGACTACAAGCTAGAGGCCTGTGTACTGTGCGATGTCAGTGCAAGTTAAAGAAACCCAGGTGTCCGAATTTTTTTGCAGCTCTCTACCACGGCATTCATCATAACTTCAGTTGCTTTGGGACGTTAAACCCCACAAACCACAGCCACATCACTGCCACTTGCAAGTAGTAAATGAATATTCCATCAAGATTTACTGTGAATGATGGCCTGCACATATTGCAGGTGCTCTTGATAGTTGCACGAAAAATGGGCATGACCATCCACTATTTCTTGCTATTTATTATTCAAGCCCCTGAGGTACTCTTTTCTTGCAAAAGTTGCTCAAGCCGGTCCAGGCGGGCAAGCAGGCGACTATGTTCCTCGGCCCGGCGGTGTACATCAAGGCGGTGCCTCTCTTCTTCAAGAGCCACTTTCCTCTCGTCGAGGGCTAGCCGCTGTCTTGCTAGCGCGAGCTCTTCTCTCCTCAGCTCAGCTCAGCTCAGGAGCTCCAAGCCCATTGCTTGTAGCCCTCGGACACCTGCCGGGATAACAAAAGGAAAATCTCAGCAATGTTTGAAAACACACCAGCATGAGGTCACACACCATAATTTAGTGCTCAAAAGTCCTCTCTGACTTGTAATGTACTCACCTTCTCCAACTAAAGGATGCATGTACAACATGGAACTGTAAACACACCAAAAACAAAAAAAGCTGCATACATACATGTGTACACCACCCCTTGGCCTGTATACTTTTGACGGGGTGTGTACAACCTTTTTCAAAGTGCTGTGTGGATGCTTATGCATAGGGTTTGGACATCAATTTTTATGTGACAAATATTCTGACTTTTTTCAGTGTTTATTTCAGACGACAACTTTCTTTTCTTTCTTCAGCGCATGTTATATATCCGAGTAATGAAGTGCTGACTTTTTTCGGTGATTTAATGTGCCAATCTTGTGCGCTCAAAACTCACTTGTAGTCTATCTCGGCGTTCACTTCACACCAATTAATGCACAAATGGTAGCACTTGTAACTGTGGCTCAACTTTTGTGTACTACTTGTGTGTGTGTGTGTGTGTGTGTGTGTGTGTGTGTGTGTGTGTGTGTGTGTGTGTGTGTGTGTGTGTGTGTGTGTGTGTGTGTGTGTGTGTGTGTGTGTGTGTGTGTGTGTGTGTGTGTGTGTGTGTGTGTGTGTGTGTGTGTGTGTGTGTGTGTGTGTGTGTGTGTGTGTGTGTGTGTGTGTGTGTGTGTGTGTGTGTGTGTGTGTGTGTGTGTGTGTGTGTGTGTGTGTGTGTGTGTGTGTGTGTGTGTGTGTGTGTGTGTGTGTGTGTGTGTGTGTGTGTGTGTGTGTGTGTGTGTGTGTGTGTGTGTGTGTGTGTGTGTGTGTGTGTGTGTGTGTGTGTGTGTGTGTGTGTGTGTGTGTGTGTGTGTGTGTGTGTGTGTGTGTGTGTGTGTGTGTGTGTGTGTGTGTGTGTGTGTGTGTGTGTGTGTGTGTGTGTGTGTGTGTGTGTGTGTGTGTGTGTGTGTGTGTGTGTGTGTGTGTGTGTGTGTGTGTGTGTGTGTGTGTGTGTGTGTGTGTGTGTGTGTGTGTGTGTGTGTGTGTGTGTGTGTGTGTGTGTGTGTGTGTGTGTGTGTGTGTGTGTGTGTGTGTGTGTGTGTGGTGTGTGTGTGTGTGTGGTGTGTGTGTTGTGTGTGTGTGTGTGTGTGTGTGTGTGTGTGTGTGTGTGTGTGTGTGTGTGTGTGTGTGTGTGTGTGTGTGTGTGTGTGTGTGTGTGTGTGTGTGTGTGTGTGTGTGTGTGTGTGTGTGTGTGTGTGTGTGTGTGTGTGTGTGTGTGTGTGTGTGTGTGTGTGTGTGTGTGTGTGTGTGTGTGTGTGTGTGTGTGTGTGTGTGTGTGTGTTGACTTTTCCTGGTTGAAGTTTCGACCAATAAAACGAGTATGACAAGGTGCGCATTACAATTTTGCCTGACCAAATCTGCAGCAGCTGTTTAGTGTGCATTTTTTGTTGCGTTACGTCTACATAGAAAATCATTACACATGCAAGAAAAAGTTTCAGTGTTTTAAGGTGTAGGACATAGGTTTACAAGCATACAACACAGAGCTCCCTCACAGTCGAAAGCACCTCCTGCAAGGGTAATATATGCAGAATTACTTGAGATTACTACCTAAACATACTGACCTCAAGCTGCTTGAGAGTACTGTGTAAGAGCTGTCTTACCTGTTGTCCTACCCTGCCGGCACAGCTGCTTTTGTTGTGGCTCATGTGTATTGCGCGTTCCAGACGCAACACTGGTGTCCATAAAGACAGCAGCTCCATTTTCACCACCTGTGTTGTCCTGCTGACCACTTTGTGGGGACACCGGGCTCTGTGGGGAGGGTGGTGGCCGCTGCTCAGACTCGCACAAGGTCATGTGCAGCCCTGAGGCTGCTAACCCACACACTGCAAAAAAAGCACAGTGCCGAAAGTAAATTTGTGCGTCAAATAACAGAGATATTTAGGTAATAAACTGGGATAGTAAGGAATAAAGGTATTTCACAGCTTGTAAATGAGGTACATTATGTACACATACACCTTAAGCCAGCACATTTAGACCACATCGAAATTCGTCGCGTGTTTGTATGCACTTAATAATCATTGCAGTCCTGCAAACACCTATTGTATGCCACACAGCATCTCAACATGCAGAACCTTGCACTCGAGGATTCGCGTGGAAATATGCGAGAGTAAAACTACACTTGCCATTCGTCTGACTGTCGTCGTTCTGGCTGGGCTCCGCAACAGACAAAGCAGAGTCCCTTACTCCCTGGGCCAACCGCATCTCAGAAGCGGCCGATATCGTTGCTGAGAGTGTTTTGCGCTTCACAGGTACCGATGCGTTGCCCTTCCTTAGCACAATTTTCGGCGTATGCGCAAATTCGCGCGCCATATCGGAGACTTCTTGGAGAAGCTGTTCCAACTCATTGTAGTCTTCTTCAGTGCCGGATCTGAGAAGGAAATACGAGAAGCGCCAGCTTGCTTATGTGTTCACGCAAGTCAGATAGTAGAAGTAATAATAAGTGCAGTAAGAAGAGCAATGTGCACGAACCTGTCCACTACAATCAACAGGATCACTACCACTGCCGCATGCGAATAGAAGCAGAGAGGGAAAAACAGATTAAAGGAAAAGCCAAAATCCACGGGCGCCGTAGCCGCCTCGTGCGCCGAAACGACAAAGTCGGCTGCAGAAACCTAGACAAGTAACGCTCATAATACTCCCACGCAACACAAAGCTATACCTCAAAACACATCAAGATTAAACAAAACCACTTACTTTCTCAGGTTTGCTCGGTCTTGCTGCCTGAAATATCCAATGAGCAGGTCGACTCTGTCCCGCACGGCGCGTAGAGTCACCTTGCGTTGCACGGCGGCCGCTACGTTCTTCTGAACCCCGTGCCACATAAGCAGGTTTTGAAAAGGATTTAGGGACAGCACCTCCCGCAAGAGGCACAGATCCTCGCTGATTCTAAACCTCCTTCGAGGTTTTCGAATCGACACGGGGTCCGTGCGTTTTGCGGAAGGGGCTACACAGGAGTCTGAAACACTCGCGCTGGCGGTCGCCATGTTGAATGTGTACGTTTGGTTCAGCTAGCGCGAGCCCAGCAGGCTTTGCGCGAGGCCCGCTCGCCGCGTCGCTCCGGTCTTCGCTTGGCGCGCGCGGGAGCGGGGCCGAGGAGCCCTTCCGCTCACGTGCTCCCGTCTGAGCGTTTCGCGCATGCGCTGTAGCGCTCCCGCTAGCTCGCTGAATGGAGCGGGCGCACAAACCCGCTCAGCTAAAACTCTCTAATATTTTTTAGTCCCGAGCATTTTGGCTATCGTAACTGGAATGTAAAACATGGTTGAAATGCCTTTTCCAGGATTAGATCGTTTTCTAAAGTCCAGGACGAAGACACCTAGATTTCATCGTACTACAATTCATAGAGTATCATCTGTTTCTAGAGTATTGTTATAATTTTCACTTGCATTTGAAGCATTGTACTTTGTATGTAAAGTCACGGCTGCAAATTGGCTCTCTGGCCTGGACGAGCTGTGTAAATATTTTTTGGCAAGGAGCCATCAAGATAGTAGAAATTTTAGGAGCAAATTTAATTTGGTTTGATATGACTGTGCCGTGCGTGCTTTGTCCAGTAAACAATAAGTGTAACATTTTCGAGGGACATGAAAACATTAAAGCCCTCGTCTTTTGAATGTTTGTCTTCGGCTGTTCACAGAAGAGCTACGAGTGCAAACAGGAGTCAACAATCTTCACAACGTGTTAAAATGCACAACAATCCGCTACCTTGGACCGCCATCTTAAATCATGCCCGAGATGATTAATTGCTCGCGGCCTATAGGGCGCAGGGCATACTACCAGATTCCATCAAGGCGCTATTGTGGCCGCAGGGCAGTGCGCGCACTCGTGAGCGAACTTTGGTGAGCCTCTGTGCATTCCTCGAACACACGGGCTTGACGTCCCGTCTGTTCTCCGTCAGGTAGTTACACGCAGTGACCGAACGCTCCGCGAGTTCTACCTTGAACGATTAATAACTGGACGCCCCACTCCAGTTGTAACCAACACAGTGCTGTGCGCGTGTGTGATTTAATTCCTCTAAAATGAACTAATCACGCGCACAACCTGGACACATTTTTTATTGTGTAAATAGTTTGTACATATTACTTCTCCCCCTATCCTCTCTTCCTGTCCCCTCACCTCTTTCATTTCATTTCGCCATTCTGCCTGCTGTCCTTTTTTTTTTTATTCCGCTGCCCCAGCTCAGGTGCTTCAGTATCGATGGCAGATGCCGGGGCTAGCAAAAATCTTTTCCTTCCTTTTTACTATTATTTTTAATAAAACCACTACCACCACCACCTTCCTTCCTTCTCCTCCTCCTCGCAATGTACGCCACTGCCCCAACAGTCTTTGGGCACGCCTAGGCACACGCGCAGGGACTTGCGGTGCTGAAGCTCGAGTTTCTTCCAGCACGGCTTGCGCACCATGACGAGCGGCAGCGCATAGAGCACCGCCCCCAAAGCTGCGGCATTGTATAGCTGCAGCGCGGCTTGGAAGAAAAACGTTTATTGAGCTCTAGAGAGTAGGTCAGGAATTTGGCGGTGTCGGATGGTGTTTTGATTCCGTCTTCTTAGCAATGGTCGTCTGCCCCTAGTCCAGGGCTCCGCTGGGTGCCGCTGTCAGCTGTGCTCGCCGGATTAGCCCAAGTTGCACGTCCTGACGGTCGCTGGAGAGCATTCCTTCCATTACTCCACACTCGGGTTTGATGCCACCTCTATTTTCTGGCAGGCCCACTTTATGTGATAGAGCGTGGCTGTTTCATGGCACCATGGGCATTTGTGTGTGTATTGTGTGGGTTTGTATTTTGTTGAGTGTATTTAGATTCGGGTATGAGCCCGCTGTAGCAGCCTCCAGGCGACGGCGTCTTTCCTGGAGAGAGATTTATGTGGTGGGGGTACCGTTTCCTGCTGCCCTTGTACTGTTGTGTAGCCGAGGAGGAGGAGAAGAGATTTTTCGCTCCTCTCTACGCCCGAGCGAAACGAGCGGGAGGCGCTGCCGTCGCGCGATATCTGTTGAGGCAGTGGGGTACTGCGAGGAAGAGGAGGAGGAGGAGTGCGAGGAGGTGGATTTTTCTCTCACGGCCAATGCCGCCGACGCCGACACCAGCATTTCTACGGCACGAGCTCCTTAATGTTGTCGCGTTAAAAATTGAATCCTGCACCAAGCATTATTCCTGTAAATAACAAGAACCAGAAAAACAGCGTAAAAAACAGCGGGAGTATATCAGGAACGGCAACTGGATCAACAGTCTTCTCCGAACGCCAATTGACGCCTTGAGTGCGCTCTAAAGGGTCTAACGCATAGACTTCATGAAAGTAGTAGTAGTAAGTGGTTTTATTATTATAATAATAAAGACGAAGGAAAAGATTCTTGCTACACCCGGCATCTGCCATCGACACTCAAGCGCCTGAGCTGGGGCTGCGGAAATAACGATAGCAGGCAGAATGGTGAAATGAAATAGGTGAGGGACAATGGTAGAGGTAATATACACAAAATATTTACACAATAAGAAATGTGTACAGGTTGCGCGCATGATTAGTTCATGACAGAGCACATGAAAAAATGAAAACTGTATTTAATATTAATTGGTTTTGGGGTAAAGGAAACGGCGCAGTATCAGTCTCATATATCGGCGGACACCTGAACCGCGCCGTAACGGAAAGGATAAAGGAGGAACTGAAAGAAGAAGGGAAGAAAGAGGTGCCGCAGTGGAGGGTTCCGGAATAATTTCGACCACCTGGGGATTTTTGACATGCAGTGACATCGCACAGCACACGGGCGCCTTAGCGTTTTTCCTCCATAAAAACGCAGCAGCCGCGGTCAAGCTCGAACCCGGTAACTCCGGATCAGTAGCCGAGCGCCTTAACCACTGAACCACCACGGAGGGTAATAATAATAATTATAATTGTTTTTCGGGGAAAGGAAAATGGCGCAGTATCTGTCTCACATATCGGCGGACACCTGAACCGCGCCATAAGGAAAGGGATAAAGGAGGGAATGAACGAATTTTTTTATTTATTTACAGATACTGCGATCTATTACAGATCATAGCAGGGTGGGAAAAAATACAAGCATATAAACACTCAAATTCATAACATTTGCAGGCACTTTTCAAACATCAATAAAGAATTATGATTTACAGACTCGCTATTAAGTTTATTCCACACAGTAATTGTCCTCGGAAAAAAATATTTTAAGCAGCTATTTCTTGCGTTCAAAAGCGTTATTGTTAGTGCATGCCTTTTTTTCGTGTTATACCCTAAGGAATAAGCAAAATAATTAGAAGTATTAACTTTATAATGACCTATTACACGCTGGAAGAAAAACTTTAATCGACAAATACGATTGCGCTGAACAACTGGGGGTAACCCACTTCGCCTCACGAGCTCACTTACAGATGCACGGCCATGAGTTAAACATAAATCGAGCTTCTTTATGCTGAATTCGCTGTAATTTCTGAATGTTTGTTACCGCTGTTACGTTTGGAGACACCAACATGCCAAGAATATTCAAGCCACTGGGCGTCATCAATCGCCGGAGGCTTCAAAGGGCCGTCGACGTGGTTGCGGCGCCACGAATGCAGGTGGCGGCGTCTACAAGGAACCAACCTCCCCCTCCCCCCCCCCCTCCCCCGCTGTTTACGTGGTGAAACGGCCATCCGCTGCCTGAGAACGGCTTTCGGGAACCTGTCGTTTGTTCCCAACGCCGGACCCACCCGGAACATAACGACGTCCTTCTCCAGGAGGGGATGGCAAGCGGCGAGCGGCGCGGGGCTGCAAATGACCCGTGGCAAACGTGGCCATGTTTGACTAAGCCAACAACGCCGGAGTCCTCGTGCTTCGAAAGCAACCTCGTCTTACCCTAAGTGTTTTTCCTTATGCGTGGAACCTTCTCCAAAATGCAGTGGCAGCCTTTCGTTCCCACGCTACCGCTGTGAAGTACAGGTGACTGACCTTCGACGCTGCCATGGGGCCCCCTTCGAGCTATTCATCACTGCTGCATGGACAGCGCAGACCATAACTTGCCAGAAGTGGCGAGAGTGTGTTGTTGGGGACGTCCGAGAAGGCGGATCCTGAAGGCTGGACACGTGATCGACGTCACAGTGATTGACGCATTTTTAATGAACTAAATTCCCCAACTAGGTACCTGGGGACAGGGGACCCTATCTAAGCAGCGATCTGGCAGGTAATCAGCCAGCTCCCGATTCACTATTGAACTACGTAAAAATGTAAATAAACCCTTTCACTCTCTTCTCCACCTCGAAGCCCATCTCGTCTCTTCGTCACCCCTTAACAGAAGTCTCCCGATCAGGAACCCGTGGACATCGACCTTGGCCAGAGACGGTCCAGGCGAACCATGGGCCCCTCTCGAACAACTGGTGGCAGCGGTGGGATTGACGCGCAATCCCCCAACACCGGTGGCCTGCTATGGGGTCGGAGCCCCACACTAACAACTGGTTGGCAGCGGTTGGATCGGCCACGCGGCGTGCTGTTGATTCAACGGGTGAGTGCTTGACCTTTGCTTGAGATTCGCCAGGCTTCAAATGTTTGGGTTAATAACTTTGAACTGCTGCGAATCAAGGGAAGTTGATCAGTGAGAAGAGTGTGTGTAGCTCACGTCAGCAGTTGTTCAGCAAAGTCAAGGCTCGGAGCAGCAAACATGGTTCTAATGAAGTTGCTAAGGAAAGACTTGCTGTCATTGTGCGAAGAGCTGTGTGTAGATGTAGGGGTTGAGATCAAAGTCGGATATTTGCAAATTGCTCTTGGAAACCGCCGAGGAAAGAATAATAGCGATACGTGGGAAGTGCTCAAAGCCGAAAGAAAGAAAAACGAAGATGAGCGGAGAAAACTAGAGGAACAAAGGCTAGCGGCAAAGAAAAAGGTGCTGGAGCTCAGAAGGTTACAGCTCGCGTATGAGCGAAACAAACTGGAAGATGAGATCTCGAGAGGCAAGACTCCAGAGAGAGCGAGTCAGGCCGAATCGTTTCAGTTGGAGAGACGAGACGACGTAAAACAGGATTGTGAAACAGCGCACAACCGCCATGAATATTGCGGAGCTGTAATGTTGAAACGCAGTATCGAAAGCCACGTGGAGACAGAGAACGAAAGCTCCATTGCGTACGAGCAGGGCGTTTCAGGGGTAAGCGGTCAGGCCGATTAGTGGGCGGTGGAGGGCTGCCGTCAGGAAAGCGAACTGCCCAATTCGGAGGCAGCGGAAGGTCCGTCTGTCAGCAGTGTGGAGCTGACACTGACCTGTGATGGCAAAGCGGCCAGTTTGCAATTGGATGAAGGTCTCCGAGGTGCCTCTGAAAAACTAGATCAAGCTAGTGGTGATCGGGAGACGCAAACGGAAGTGTCTAGGCATAAAAACAGGAAGAGGGCAAGGACCAAGAAAAAACGGTCGAAATGTAAAGCCCTAAATTCAGGGGCGCAGACAGGTGCCAATGTTAGCACACATGGTACTGCGGCAGAAGGGAAAGAAAAACCTTCCCACATTGGACCTTGTAACCTTGCAGCTACAGTTACTGGTCAGGTGGCACGCGCAGGTGCTTCTAAATGTCACCGCAGTAACAGAAAGAAGAAACCGCGTCTTGCAAGCAGGACAGGATCGAGTTTTTGCAAAGGACATCGGCTTGCGGGAAGACCCAGACCACCCCGACCTGACAGAAAGGCGGTAAGGAAGTAAGGAAATCTACCCGAAAGATCGGAAGGTGCTAGATTGCGGGACACCCGGCGCATGCGAGCGCAGGGGTCGAGCAACAGAGACCATGCATGCAGGCGTGTTCGGCGCGCGCACTTGAGAAGGATGCGTCCTTCACTTTCTGCACTGTATTCGAGGAAGCGTGCTGGGCGAAAGGGCAGCCGGGCTTGCTTGGGGCGAAAACAGAGAGTAGCTTTTAGCGCTGGTAGCGGTCCGTCGCCCGCAATCGGTTATCGGCCCTGCATGGGCTACCAGAGCCTTCTGAGCGCATCGAGGGGCCGTGGAGATGACAGTAGCGATCAGGGATGTTTTTTTTTCAGTTGCCCTTTGTCACGAGTTGACGGCAGTACAATCAGTCAGAGCGCAACCTCGGCGGGCGCGGCTGAAAGACTAATCCTTCCGACACGGAGGGGGTGAGCATTGTTTAACCCGGCGTAGCCATTCGAAGTAGCTGTTTTTTTATTATTATTCCTCCTTCGTTTGTGTGCGTGTAAAATCGGGGAAAGAATGCTACTTTGTTTTAGATTAAAAATTTGAATTTGATCAAGTATTACTCGTTTCTTAAAACTTAAATAAAAGTGATTGTGCCAGTGAGTTAGAAAGGACGGGTGTCAACTTGGGAAGCTACCAAGTGATAAAGGCACTCACAGGAGTTCAGCGAAGACATTTCCCGAGTAGACGATGAGCTCTTTGCTTATGTAGAACCGTTCCGAGCAAGCAAATTTCTTTGTGTTTGAATTTTGAGCACACGTTTCGCTCTGCATCTTTAGCTGATACCGGAAGACAAGTTTTGTTGGGGGGCCATAGTTACGTACCAAACGTTTGCCTCATTCGCGACAGTGTAGCTAGCACATTGCAGAGGCAATGAAAGTAGGTGTATTTGTGCCCATTTGAGTACATGTGTTTAGCGGCGCTTAGTTAGCTAGCCGATTTTGGTATTCAAAGATTAATCGATCGAAGTGAGGCTACAGGATTCTGCGGAGAACGGTTATAGCAGATCTCTCTACAAGTGATGGTAACGAGGCGCATCACTGACTCATTGAGTTTAAGCGAAGTCTCTCGCCAGTACGGGAAAGAGTAAGGATTGCGATGCGCAGTCGCATTTTTGCGAGTTCAAGTCGAACAGTTGATTATTAGACTCGAGCGTCAAGCTTCTTTGAAAAGAGCCAGTGGATTAATTTGACAGTGAGCCACATTTTAAGCAATCTATCGGTATTCTGGTGGTATAAGGGGATCAGAGCTTTGATTGATAAGGAATAGAGTTTCTAATCAAGAATTTTCAGGCTTTGACACACCACCACGTATTGTACAATGGGCACTCTGTCTTTGCCGACATCAAATGAGACGCGGACGCTCTCTTGACCCTAAATTCGGTCACAATTGAGGTGCCAATTTGTTTGTTTATTCTAGTTTTGCTTCCAAATTTCCCACCCCTCTTCAAGTCGTGTACGGCGAATCAGGCCTTGGCAGCAAATTTGGCAGACATGGAAGCTGTTCTTAGTAGCCGAGATTATTGCTGTCAGCTACAAACTTTTGTGCTTACGTTTATGCCGACACTGCAGTTGTATTACATAACAGCCTGGCGGCCCTCGGGTGAATTTCGTTCACTGCCTGGGGAGTGGCGCCATGTTGAGTGGATGGTTTCGACTAATTCCTCCGTTGTCCGAGATCTAGGACTGCTCTGTGCTTGCAGACAAGATCAAGAAGGGCCTCCCACGCTACAACTCCCATCTCTCCTCGACCAGTGATTGTGAACACTGGCCGATTGAGATTGTCCTGGCCGCGGAGAAGCTGTTACGTTTGAAGACACCAACATGCCAAGAATATTCAAGCCACTGGGAGTAATCAGTCGCCGGAGGCTTGAAAGGACCGTCGACGTGGTTGCAGTGCCACGAGTGCAGGTGATGGCGTCTACAAGGAACCTCCCCCTCCCCCCTTCCCCGCTGTTTACGTGGTGAAACGGCCATCCGCTGCCTGAGAACGGCTTTCGGGAACCTGTCGTTTGTTCCCAACGCCGGACCCAGCCGGGACATAACGACGTCCTTCTCCCGGAGGGGATGGCAAGCTTGTACTAGAAATAACAGTATGCATTTCAACCAACTCGCCCAACTTTCTGCTCTCCTAAGTGTTATTTCTAGTACAAGCGCTCGTCTTTGTTTGTCTCGCTTGTCCTCGTTTTTCCGCGCCAACTTCTTCAGTATGCATTTCAACCAACTCGCCCAACTTTCTGCTCTCCTAAGTGTTATTTCTAGTACAAGCGCTCGTCTTTGTTTGTCTCGCTTGTCCTCGTTTTTCCGCGCCAAGTTCTTCAGTATGCATTTCAACCAACTCGCCCAACTTTCTGCTCTCCTAAGTGTTATTTCTAGTACAAGCGCTCGTCTTTGTTTGTCTCGCTTGTCCTCGTTTTTCCGCGCCAACTTCTTCAGTATGCATTTCAACCAACTCGCTCTTAACTTTCTGCTCTCCTAAGTGTTATTTCTAGTACAAGCGCTCGTCTTTGTTTGTCTCGCTTGTCCTCGTTTTTCCGCGCCAACTTCTTCAGTGTGCATTTCAACCAACTCGCCCAACTTTCTGCTCTCCTAAATGGCAAGCG
>JARKHS020027048.1:0-60429 GCA_030143305.2 Amblyomma americanum
CCTAGCATTGTGATGCTAGCAGGTTCATGAGAATCGGCCCACTCCATTGTTAGGGAAAAGCCACTTCGTCCTTGAGTTGTATCCGACTATAGCTCTAGGGGCCCAGTGCAGCAGGGGGAACCTTGTAAACAAAAGTATTACAGACAAATACCACCCAATTTGTATGCTGAAGTGTGGCATTAGCGATGGGCTAGGTACACTTCAAGTCATGGGGGGGTCGACGCCGAAGTACTGTGACACCTGGGCACTGTACAAACATGTGTGGCAGTTGGCGAGGAGGGCACTACCTTTGAAGATCCTTGGCACATTTTGGCGGTACATCTTTTGGTTCTTTTTGAAGTCACAAAAGGCAAACAGTCCAACAAACTTCCCGAACCCCCACTCAACTGCCTGTCTCACGGTGCTCATGGCTTTGTTGAAAGCTATCTGTTGTGGTGTTATATGGGCACCGCCATAAGGCTTCGTCAGGAGGGGCCTGAGTGGGTACGCCGGGTCTCCATATATGCAATAGCTTTGACCTTTCACCAGGCTCGTCAACTTTGTGTACACATCGCTCTTCCCGAAGTTACCTGGAAGGGTATAAAAAGAAACCATACCTCAAAATTAGCACAGAAAAACGTATCTCCAAGCTGCGGGCTTAGGAGCAGCTTGTTACACACTGTATGCTTGTTAGGGCTTTTATCGCCGACGTTTTCACACTCACCGGCGTCATGTTTGCTGCCTGGATACGATCCGTCTAACTGGCAGATGATCCCATTCGGGCACATGATTGCCTGGTATTTGAGAGCATGGACGCGTTTGTGCCCACTGAAATAGATCTTTTGATCTTTCGACGGCCGGCAAATTGGCCGCGCCGTACCGTCGATAAATCCCCAACAATTTCTCAGCGGGGCTCCTTTGGCGTGAATGGCCTGAAAACAGTAGGGCGATTGTGTAAGCAATTATCATTTGGGCCATTTTGCTGCGTTTTGCTCCTTACCTGCGAGAATCTCTCCAATGTGTCAGTTCTCAGCCAAGAATGGTTGTTGACATCATCCAGGAGATGGGAGAACTTCTCTTCGAGGTGCTGAAGAATGGTGTTTGTCACAGACGATAGAGTCGAGCTGTGCCGCCAGAAAACGCCTTCGAGGTCGCGGAGGCGGTTCGGATACGCAAGCCGACGTAAGGTAATGCAAAGGGCCTCATCCCCGGGCACTGTCATCCTTTGCAGTGTGGTCAGCGCATCGGGAATTAGCAATGCCCTCTGCAGCCTGCGTATATCGTCTTTTTCAAATCTAAACGCAGTCCGAAAGACCCCACTGTCCACCGTATCGATGTTGATGAGCCCGTGCACGGAAAGCGGGTCACGGCGATTTTGTCCGAACACTTCCAGACATAACAAGTCCTCTATTTCGGACCACTTCAACTGTGAGAGTAGCAGCGGGTCTTGCAGAATGCTTTTCGGCATCGCGAACAGGTGGTGTCGGATAACCTACTAACGAAACTCGGGGAAAACTCGAACGCGATGTTCGCAGGCGCACGCAACGATCACACACACTCACGACAACGCGCTCCGAGGAATGGCTTGCGTGGTCTTGACTTGGCTCTCGCAATGGCAAACTTCTCTAATTTTCGTAATGCGAAAACATTGCTGCTAAAACCAAACCACTGCTGTTGCCAAAATCATACAGTAAACGTAATCAACTATTACTATTTTATTCCCTCATAAACTAGGCAGTCTTACTTATAATCATTTTCTGGTAGGTCCAATTACGATCACTAGTTGGCGCAACAAGACTCCTCGCTTGAGCGGACGGGGAACACGCGGCGCTAAAACACTATTCTTGCGCTACGCTCCACTGGGGCTCCGCTGGGAACTGCGAGCGGAGGGGACAGTAAATCCGCTCTGCTAAAACTCTCTATTGTGCGACACTTAAGCTCCCCCATTAATGAATGAAAAGCGTTATTACACCCGCCAGCAGCTCCTCTTGCCCACGCAGACACAGATAATGGTTCCTCTTTATCAGTTCCTCTTTCCTCTCTATCAGTGATTCCTCACTATCTCTCTGCGGCAGCCGTTGCATCGAACACACTTAGCGTTCTGCTGAACGCATCAAAGTGCACCGGCCTTTTATGCAGAAACCCCTTTGATGCCCTGCTTATGCGATTCCAGCAGATGCTTTCCCCCGCTGCGCTCGGCCAAGGTCTGTGATGTCACAGAGGCAGTAGGCAGCACGCATCTACAATTTATATTTTCTTTAGCCCCTGAGGAGCTAGCGCATTCCCAGATCATGTGGTCGAGGGTCCCTCTCGCCCCACAGTGCTTGCCACTTACCGTTTTGTCTCTGGTCTTTCTTAACATGCCCATGCATGGTAGGGAAACCTGGGAAGCCCTGCTGCGGAGCGAGGTCCCTGCTCCACAGCAACAAGCCATCCGCCTGGCCGAAGAATTCGCGTGGAGTCAGGACCTCTTTGCCTGCTTCTAATCGCGGAGGTCCCGGTCTCCGTCACCCAGGCCTGCGTGCTGGGGACAGGGAGAAGGGGCCTCCTTATCTGGTGGTAACAAGGTTGGTATCATCGTCATCATCATCATAGTCATCATCATCTTCATCAGGCAGCACACCTGGGTCGCCTCCTTACCTTCTCTTCGCAACGCGGTGATGGAGCCCACATCGGCCGCTCTCCACGGCAGGCGTCGCATCGATCACACTCACACCTAGCGTTCCACTGAGCGCACCAAAGTGCACCTGCGTATTATGCAGAACCCACTTTGATGACCTGCGCACGCGATACCGGTAGACGCTCGACCGCAGGGCGAGGTCAAAGATCAAAGGCCAAGGTCAAGTGTTAGTCAAGGTCGAAGTCGAGATAGTTAATGTAGCAGCCGCTGGTGTCGCTGCTATACCTGGCGTCATGTGTAGAATCTGACTACCAGCAGTTATGCTCATGGTTTGACCTCTAGCTACATTCAAGGTCATACTTGCGGCCCCACTGATGGTTCGAAAAGCTCGCGTAGTGAAGCTTTTCGCTTCAGAAGCGATCAGTGCTTGCTTGTATGTGGCTCGCGGCGTGGTCGGCCCCTCTGATGATGTCGAAAGACAAGCACTCCCATGTTCACATTGACGGCGATCATCACTGAGCATACAAGCATGCTATACAATACAAGCATACACTGAGCACTTCATTCGTCCAAGGATTGTATATGCATCAGCCATTCGTGATCCTGATCAAACCTATCCCATAGCTAACCTTCAGTCCTTGCAGAACCGTGCTGCATGTTTTAATTTTCAGACTACTAACATACTACCAGCGTTACTGCCTTAAGAGATCCCGCCGAATTAGAATTGTCTTAGAGGCGTAAACTATCAAGACTAGAGAGGGGGGCTAAGGGGGCGGCAACCCAGGGCCTCGCCTCGGACAGTAGGAGAAGAGGGCCAATATTCTAACCTGCTTAGCATATGGAACCATGGGCAACGGAACATTGAGCGACTTGTATGAAGCGAGAAAACCAGAATGAGCGGACGGGGCGCCCCGCCTAATGTAACAGCATGCGTTTAGCCTGATCATTTGGGGAGAGCTTGTCGAGCTGCAAAAACAGGTATCTCCCGCCACCAAGGAGGGGCGCTCTTTCTTACGAAGCGAGGTGCGTTTGCTTGAAAGAGGCTTCGTGGTTTCCTGTCAGTCTGTCTGTCCAGTGCTGTCTGGAGATGACGGGCAAGGGGGAAACACCTAAAACTTATAATGTGGGATGAGGACCTAAATCTCCCTTGTCCCTCGTCATCACCACGCCACCCTTCACCGCTCAAATAGTTTCGCCGCTGTCCTGCTCATAGAAAGGATGTGCTGCAGTACCCAACAGTGCCTCCCATTTGACTTTTCTTTAACGTCAGACTGGCCGCCAAACTTTTCAGAAAGAAGTAGAATAAGATGACTCGGAGGCGACGAAGGGCGCGCAACTTCGCCCGTGCTAGGAGTCGCCCTCTCCCCTTCGTTCTCGCGCTCGGCGTCGACGGAGCGAAAGAAAAATCGAGAGAGTCCCAGAAAAATCGAGAGCGTCCAAGAACAGATTACCCCGCCGCGGTGGCTCAGTGGTTAGGGCGCCTGACTACTGATCCAGAGTTCCCGGGTTCGAACCCACCGCGGCGGCTGCGTTTTTATGGAGGAAAAACGCTAAGACGCCCGTGTGCTGTGCGATGTCAGTGCACGTTAATGATCCCCAGGTGGTCGAAATTATTCCGGAGCCCTCCACTACGGCACCTCCTTCTTCCTTTCCTCTTTCACTCCCTCCCTTATCTCTTCCCTTACGGTGCGGCTCAGGTGTCCAACGATATATGAGACAGATACTGCGCCATTTCCTTTCCCCCAAAACCAATTATTATTATCCCAGAACAGACGATTGCTCCAAGCCAATAAGAACACGAGACCGGAACGGCAGAAGGAGTAAGTTTGTACGGAGAAGGATGGAATTTGTACAAGAAACTCTATTCGTATGTGAACGCCTGCTTTGGCACTAGTAACAGACAGACGCGGCGCGTCTATGAATGAAAGTTGATCGCGGGCTGCGATTCAGCCCCGAGCCGCCGGTTAAGCTTGCATAAACTCGCCCGCTGAGGAGACCCCGGGGGACGCACCACTCTCGGGCAGCCACGGACCATCCAGGAAGCGTGCACCCGTCATCGGGACGGCCACCGTTAGACACCTGCGGTCGCGTCGGACTGCCGAAGTGCCCGGTGCGGTGAGCAATTAGCATCCATTCATGCGAAAATGCTCGGTCGGAAGCATCAAAGTAGTGCGTCTAAACAAAAGGCGAAATATAAAGAGAAGAGCGTGAAGAGAAGTTACCAAAGATGACAAAGTACCTACTGAATGCTGCTTCCGCAGAGCACTGTGATCGCTCTACCCAGAGTCTGTGTCAAACTCCCAATAGTACGAACTGTGCTTCTGTGGAGGACTTGCCAACTCCATCACCACGGTTTCCTTGCAAAAAGCAAGGCTTGACTCATCTTGCTTGTCTGGATCCTGTGAAAACGGTGCAACCTCGGTCGTCCATATTTCTGAGCAACCGACGCTGACCGAGCCCTGTCCTGTTCCTCAGCAAGTCTATGCTCCTCGGCCGGGCCCCTGCCACAGAGCTCTAGGTGTCCGATTCGCCACGCCTGATTTCTACTACTGCTGATCAAAAGGTGCCGAACCTCCCCGATGAGCCTCCTTCGACTGACGAGCGCCAGGAAACAACACTCCAAGAACCGAGTCACTTGTTTCCTGTTTGGCTTCAAATAATCGTGTTCCCACCCACAAAGTGTGCCTCGAGAGGACGAATGAAATTTCTTCTGGTTGCGGCAACAGAGAAATACAGACACCCCCGCAGCAAGAGGTACGTTGAGAGATTCTCCGAAGTGACCCGGCTAAGTGGCCGGACGTTATCATTGAGAGCTTTCGGAGTGTATGCCTTGAGAAAGGGCCATTGTATTTTCAAAATCGGGCAGAATATTGTCCGTCTTCCAAACGGCAATACAAAACTCACAAACGCTACATGTAACCTCATCGTTTCGTGCGAAAAGCTTTAAATCGGGAGGCGTACGAGCGACACTGGTTAATGTACTCGGAGTCCAAAGGTTCCGTTTACTGTTTCATTTGCAATCTATTTTCGATCCCCACGAATAGCTTTTCTGATTGTAAAAGAGTAGAAGAAAAGGTTTGTGCACATGAAAATAGCGTCGAGCACCGGAACTGCGTGGCAGCATGGCTCGCCCGCTCTAACTCGAGCAGCACAATTTACAAGGAGCTGGTTAAACATCTTGTCACTGAGACCGCTTACCGGACAGAAGTGTTGAAGCGCGTAGTCGTTGTAGTTAAGCTTCAAGCTGAGCGCAACCTAGCGTTTAGGAGCAGTGAAGAGATTTTTGTTTCACCGAGAAAGGCAATTATATAGGAGTGCTTGAGATCATTGCCAAGTTTGATCCCTTTCTAGAGAAGCACATCAAACGCTACGGGAACAAAGGAAAAGGTCACCCATCAGATCCGTCAAAAACTATTTGTGATGGATTTATAGAGCATATGCCAAAGGCTGTCAAGGAACGTCTCGTTGACGAAGTGAAACACGCAAAATAATTCTCTTTAATTTTTTATTCGACTCCAGACCTTATTACTCACATTGATATGCTGTCAGTTGTTTTACGATACTATTTAAATGGGAAAGTTTATGGTTTATGGGGGTTTAACGTCTCAAGGAGACTGAAGCTATGAGATACGCCGTAGTGAAGGGCTCCGGAAACTTTGACCCCCCGGGGTCTTCAATGTGAACTGATATCGCACATCACACGGGCCTCTAGGCTTTCGCCTCCATCGAAATTCGACCACCGCGGCTGGGATCGAACCCGCGTCTTTCGGCTCAGCAGCGGAGCGCCGAAACCACTCGGGCACCTCGGCGGCTCAAATGGGAAAGTGTACAAACGCTTTCTTGGATTTGTTCCAATCGAATCGCATCCCGGCTTGTATCTTTTCGATACCGTGATGTCCCACGGTATCGAAAGTATCTTAATATCGAAACAAATTGGCAGTGTGCGTCCCGTGTGCTGGTCATTGACTGAACTTAGTTGGCGTGTGTAGCGTTGACAGTTGTCCTGAGGCTGTCAAATGTTTCACTGGAATTCAGAGGCTGTATGTGTTCTTTGCTGCCTCACCTAAGCGATAGAGGTATCTTTTTGGCCAGCATGAGCGGAACTGGCCAGCAACTTGTTTTGAAAAGACTCTCTGAGACCAGGTGGTCAGACACCCTGAACTATGTAAGGCCATTCTGAAAAATTTCACTGCAGTCTTGTGTTCCCTTGAAGCTATATCAAGGAACGAGGAACCTATATCAGTGAACGGTGACACTAGGAACGAAGCGCACTCTTTCTTCAAGAAAATGACAAAACTAGATAGTGCATTAATGGCGATTGTCTGGAGTGAAACCTCGGAGCGTTTTTCACAAAACTAGCGTAGCACTTCAGAAACCAAGCCTAGACATTTCAACTGGTGTAGACCTGCTGAACTCTCTAGAAGGATTTGTTAATTCTTTCCAACCTCTCTTTGATACCTTCGAAGAAAGAGCA
This sequence comes from Amblyomma americanum, assembly GCA_030143305.2. Taxonomy (NCBI): domain Eukaryota; kingdom Metazoa; phylum Arthropoda; class Arachnida; order Ixodida; family Ixodidae; genus Amblyomma; species Amblyomma americanum. The sequence continues at coordinate 7,074 of JARKHS020027048.1, forward strand.
CGCACGCTAAGTACCAATCATTGTTGTGAGGATGAGGGAAAACGCATCGTTTTGAGTAAGCACCCGGATGGAAAAAGCTATAGTGCACGACAAGGTAGAAAAAAGTTTATCGTAGAGATCTACAATGTTGTACTTGACAGTCTAGGCTCTGCTTTGCGAGTGCGAAAAGCTGCTTACACTGAACTCTGTGAAAGGTTCGGATTCTTAACATTGCTGACAGAAGTTGGGAGCGAGGCCTCTCTCAAACAGCAGGCTGAGAGGTTGGTGAAAACCTACAAAAAATGATTTGGAGCAAGCATTTTCCGCTGATCTCATTAAGTTTGCGAACTTTCTGCACAACTCTGTGTGCTAGGACACGAGTCCCCTGGAAATAATGAAGTTGCTGCACAAAAGAAAGCTTATTGATGCGTTCCCGAAACCTTTTGTTGCTTTTCGAAAGTACTTAAGCATACCCGCGGCAAACGTTGAGTCAGAACGATCGTTTTCCAAGTTGTCGATGATAAAAAATCGCCTTCGTTCAAGCCTCCTTAACGACAAGGTGAACTCGCTTGCTATCATGTTCATTGAAAGTGACCTCCTCCGCGATCTACCCTTCGGACAAACTATATCTGATATTGCAAAAGCCAAGGGGCGAAAGATGCCATTTTAAAAGAGGAATGTTTGCGCTAGACATGAATAGTTCCAATAAGTTCGTTGTGTCGCCTCCCACCCTCCACGTTGCCAATGAAGCGCTGAGCAGTGTAATTCAAGATATTCTAATCTTCGTTGTTCGTCTCTTGTTTGTTTTTATTGTGATATTTAGCGTGCTTATAAAGAACTGTATTTGTGTTGTTTTGATAGTGCCATGTTTATTTGGTGTCGTTCTTGCTTGTCTTGCCTTTAGCGAATATATTTTCAAATAGTGTATTGTAATTACAGTGCGTAATTTTCATGTAATTTTCTAGTGCATTTTCATGGTGTTTGTACTGCCTTAAGTATTGTATATATCTATTGCATATTTATAGATTAACGTGTACAATGATTACTGCAGCCTGATACTTCAATTTTAATAAAAAATGGTTTGAATACAACCATGTGTCTCCTCACGGGATTAAACTTAGTGATGCAAACAAAGCCTAGCTTCAGAAGGATCGACTTCTGAGCTGTGTTGTCTTTTCTACGTTCTTGTTCCTCTTGAGTGCACTACACTTTTCCTTAAAGCCTAGCTTTTGGAGAAAACAGAATGCTGATTAATCACAAATTGAACTTATGTGTTGGTGTTTACAACAGCACGCGTCTCAAGCAAGTTTTGTTGTTTTCCTTATAATAATAACAATATTAATAAGAACCCCGTTGATCGCACTTCGTTCTTTTTCATTGGGTGGAATTGAAATGAAACACGGCATATTTTCACTAGCTAGGAGGCGACAGGGGGGGGGGGGTGGGGGGGGTGCGCTCAGTATAAGGAAAGGGGGCCTGCATGCGTATTATCCAAGGGCCCCCATTTTTCTCAATCCGGCCCTGGTCACGTGACGTTGCATTCGCATAGGCTTGATGACAATGCTTTTTATCTGGATTTGTCTCCTGATGCTTATAACCAGTTCAGTAATACTCAATACTTCTGCAGTTGACAGCATTGATCAGTATTACCGGTGAATCCGACAAGAACACCTTTTGTAAGCCGATCCGAAGTTAATATATATTAATTTTATTGTATTCATTGTATATTTTAGTCTATTTTTAATGCAGTGTAATGTATTTAAGTTGTACTTTTAGTATACTTTAATGTAATTATTGAATATCTTTAGCACATTTTTAATGTATTAATTGTATATATTTTGTAAATTTCAATATATTCAATGTGTACGTTGAGTAGATTTTTAACGTTCAATCTATATTTTTAGTATATTTTTAATGTATAATTAATGTACTAAGCGGAGAGAAATGCATTTTTAATGCATTTATAGGAAGGTTACGTATAGTGCCCCTAGCATACTTAGAAAGCATTCGTGTGGAAAGCATAGGTGGTGGTGGTAGTGGTTTTATTAAAAAATAATAGTAAAAAGCAAGGAAAAGATTTTTGCTAGCCCCGGCATTTTCCATCGATACTGAAGCACCTGAGCTGGGGCAGCGGAAATAAAGGACAGCAGGCAGAATGGAGAAATGAAATAAAAGAGTTGAGGGGACAGGAATAGAGGACAGGGGGAGAAGTAATATGTACAAACTATTTACACAATAAGAAATGTGTCCAGGTTGTGCGCGTGATTAGTTCATTTTAGAGGAATTAAATCACACACGCGCACAGCACTGTGTAGGTTACAACTGAAGTGGGGTGTCCTGTTATTAATCGTTCAAGGTAGAACTCGCGGAGCGTTCGGTCACTGCGTGTAACTACCTGACGGAGAACAGACGGGACGTCAAGCCCGTGTGTTCGAGGAGAAAGCATAGGGGAAAAAATGCAAAATTAATACGAAATATATACAATTTATTCGAAATGGATTTTTAGCCCAGCCTTTTGTCGCTAAGATCAGACGCACAACATAGACACCTTTCTTAATGTGTAACTAGTTTGTGTATATTACCTCTATCCCTATCCTCTCTTCTTGTCCTCTCACCTCTTTCATTTCATTTCTTTATTGTGCCTGCTATCTTTTATTTCTGCCGTCCCAGCTCAATGTCTTCAGTATGGCTGGCAGATGCCGGAGCTAGCATAAATTTTTTCGTCATTTTTATTGTTATTTTAATAAAAACCACTTACTGCTACTACAGAATGCACAAATTATATGAAAGAGGGGAGGAGACAGGAAGATAGGATAGGGGGAGAGATAATAAAATTAATGTGAATTAGATCACCTAATCCAGGATATACAAAGCGAAAGATGTCGGCGTTCACTATGTTCTTTGGCGTTGACAATGCTCTAGACGGAGATGGCTTTGAGCAAAGGAAGAGCGCATAACTGGCTCCCTGGATATGCGGACGCCTCATTCGTGCTTTGATACATGAGGCGGTGGTGCGAGAGAGAGAGATGTGGCTTGAATGCATTAGTGCTGACACGTTGTGGCTGACATGCGGCACTGCTGCAACAGCTAGGCCGCAGCGTTCATATGGTGATCAATTACTCGCGGTCATCCATTAACTGCATACCACCTCCCAGGGTGGCAGAGAGGGTGCGCTGTCCAGCGTGCGGAACGCAATAAAACAGCCTTTTGCAGTTGGACACCAACACTAAGTACATGAAAGCGAGATTGAGGACTCCACATAGTTCCCGGGTTCGAACCCGACCGCGGCGACTGCGCTTTTATGGAGACAAAACGCTAAGGCGCCCGTGTGCTGTGCGATGTCAGCACACGTTGGTCGAAATTGTTCCGGAGCCCTCCACTACGGCACCTCTCTTTTCCGTTCTTCTTTCACTCCCTCCTTTATGCCTTCCCTTACGGCGAGGTTCAGGTGTCCAACGATATATGAGACAGGTACCCCGCCATTTTATTTTTTTTTTAAATTTTACTTGGTTTTTGGTGGAATGGAAATGGCGCAGTATCTGTCTCATATATCGTTGGACACCTGAACCGCGCCGTAAGGGAAGGGATAAAGGAGGGAGTGAAAGAAGATAGGAACGACCCATTTTATTTTCCCCAAAACCAATTATTATTATATTATTTTGAGGTAAGGCGCGTTGCTTCGAAGCGGCAGAACACCTGTGGATAGGTGCTACTAGTGGCTCATGCGCAGTAGTGACTAGGAATTGAGAGAGAGAGAGAGAAATATCCGCGGCGAGGCGCGCGTTGTAACGTCATGTGCCTCCTCGGAGAACCGCCACGGCGAAATCGCAAGTTCGAGACCAGTAAAGCTTTCACCTTAATACACAAACTATTTGCACAATAAGAGATGTGTACAGGTTGCGCGCGTCATTAGTTAATGATGAAGCCTGTTTATTGTTCCTTTGCTTGTTAATAATGTTCCTTGAACAGGTTTTTACTCTGACCCAGCCCCCTAAGTAATACCCTCGAAGGAGGGCCTTTGAGAGTATTCTGAATAAATAAATAAATAAATAAATAAATAAATAATTAAATAAATAAATAAATGTGCATCCAATCTACAGGAAGAGAGGCCTCTGCGTTTCTCCTGCGACGTCACTGTACCTTGCCCGGTTATGTCCGACCGAACAGGACGAGGGCAGACGCCTACTGAAAGGCCGTCGGCTTTATATCTTATTTTTGGCAGTTTAATCCCCCTTCATGATCAACGAAGCAAATCATGATCAACGAGTTAGACAGGCAGAGCAGATCGATGGGTCTAAAAATTAACATGCAGAAAACCAAGGTAATGTTCAACAGCCTAGCAAGGGAACAACTGTTCACAATTGGCAGCGAGAGCCTAGAAATTGTGCCGGAATACGTCTACTTAGGGCAGGTAGTGACAGCTGATCCGGATCATGAGAGGGAGATAAGAAGGATAAGAATGGGGTGGAGCGCATATGGCAAATTCTCGCAGATCATGAGTGGCAGTTTACCAATTTCCCTCAAGAGTAAAGTGTACAACAGCATAATCTTACCGGTACTCACCTACGGGGCAGAAACGTGGAGGCTAACGAAAAGAGTTCAGCTTAAGTTAAGGACAACGCAGCGAGCCACGGAAAGAAAAATGATAGGTGTAACGTTAAGAGATCGGAAGAGGGCAGAGTGGGTGAGGGAACAAACACGGGTTAATGACATCCTAGTCGAAATCAAAAGAAAGAAATGGGCTTGGGCAGGGCATGTAATGCGAAGGCAAGATAACCGCTGGTCTTTAAGGGTAACGGAGTGGGTTCCAAGAGAAAGTAAGCGTAGCAGGGGGCGGCAGAAGGTTAGGTGTGCGGATGAGATTAAGAAGTTTGCAGGCAAAGGGTGGATGCAGCTGGCAAAGGATAGGGTTAATTGGAGAGACATGGGAGAGGCCTTTGCCCTGCAGTGGGTGTAGTAAGGCTGAGGATGAATCCCCCTTCCACTTGCACAAGGATCCAGCGCCTATTGTCTCTCAGGTGAAGATTCTCGGCCTTCTCATTATAAACACACTCGAGGCAAAACGCTAAGGCGCCCATGTGCTGTGCGATGTCAGTGCACGTTGAAGATCCCCAGGTGGTCGAAATTATTCCGGAGCCCTCTACTACGGCACCCCTTTTTTCCTTTCTTCTTTCACTCCCGCCTTTATCTCTTCCCTTACGGCGCGGTTCAGTTGTCCAACGACATATGAGACAGATACCGAGCCATTTCCTTTCCCCAAAAAACCAATTATTATAGTAAGGGCGCCTTAGCGTTTTTCCTCCATAAAAACAGAGCCGCCGCGGTCGGGTTCAAACCCGGGAACTTTATTATATTATTATTAATATTATTAATATTATTATGCAACCGCCACCCTACAGCCCCTTGCAAAGACAAACAGGTCGCTGCACTAGTCAGGCGGGTGGCAGCACGCAATCATTGGCTGTTTAAACGCGAGGCCCTCAATATGACAAACGCGTTAATCATTAGTCGCATTACATCCCGCCTCCAATACCACTTACTAAATCAGCGCCAAACACAACAGGCAGACATCCTAATACGCACGGTTGTCACATCCGCCCTACGTCTTCCACGGACGGTTAGCACGAAACGTCTCCTGGCCACTGGTACCCAGAATACCGTGAAAGAATTAATAGAGGCTGAACGCACCAACCAATTTGTCCGCCTGAGTCGCACAGAAATAGGACAACCTCTACTGCGGCATCTCCGTCTCAATCCACCTATTTCCACCACAAGTCCTACACCTTACATGGTTTCTCTGCGCACGCAGGATCACATATATCAGAAGCCCCTACCGCTCAATATGAGCGCTAGGCTCTATCAGGGTAGGTGGCAGGCTCGAGCGATGTATGCAACAACCGCTCCGATATCCTTTAAGTTAACGCGGCAGAAAGTTCTAAAGTAGGATTTGTCACGGCAGTCGCAGCCTATGAAAACAGCAGAGTGGGAGCCGCCGCTACTATCCGAACTAATTCACCTGCAGAGGCGAAAGGAGCCGACATCGCACTTGCGCTGGCCCACTTCACCATTGACAAAAACATAACCGATATTTGTACAGATTCCCAGGTCGCATACCGCCACTACCTAAAGGGTGTGGCGACGCCAGCCACACACCGTATTCTTGCCACAGCCACCTCTCTCGACCTAACGGTTACTTTGTCGCGGATCCCTCGGCATGCCTCGATCCCCGGTAATGAGCGCGTTCATGCGCTAGCCCGATAACTCTCTTAGCGAACCCCGGATGATCAGGCACCCAACCCTGCGCAAGAGGCCCTTCAGTCCTTTATACATATCATGAAATCACAACGTTCTACAAACTCAACCACATGACATTGCCACCACCCCACAGTACCCTGTCGCCGTTATACAGTGCCACATGGCGACAATTAGAGATGGACTGCTTTATTTTACCCTACCGTCTCTCATCCGTTCACCTCACCTTTCCCCCTCATTGTAACACCTGTGGCGTGCCCAGATCCATACTTTTTCACTGCCTTTGGGAATGTTCTTCGCCACAGGCTGCACTCCCCATTCCCAATCCCACTCATTCTTCCCGGGAGGCTGCTTTACGGGCCGCTAGCCCAACGGTGTGAAATGGCTTGTGGATCGGGCTTTATGTGCTGCACAAGCCCGTGGACTCCTGGACCAGTAGAAGACCATCCTGGAAGATTTTGTTTGTCTAATAAAAGTTGTTTCCATGACCCCTCTTCATTGAATTCCGTGGCTGTGCACACCAAGCGTCCACCTAGTCTGGCAGTAAGCGCACCTTTTCTTTTCTGCGGCCACAATAGAGAGTTTTAGTTTAACGTACGTAGATGGTTCACGTACGCAAACGTGAGAAGTCTACGTAGCCTGCACGCAGGTGGTTTGAAACCCTTATAGTTACAGGTACACGAAACACGCCGCGCGTTACGCCTAGCGCCATCTACTAAGAAACACAGACACTGGTTGTAGCCAAAATCATCCAAGACAAGTCATTAAGCGAAGCCATTCATAGCGAGACCGTTGCTATGACGACGACCAACGCTACTTCGTCAGGCTTAGCAGCTGAAAAATCGCCCTTCTGTCTGAAAAACAAAAGCTATTTGTCGCTTGAAACCTTATGCGAGGGTAAGAATGGGCCAATCGAAGGCGAATACAGCAGTTAAGAACACCATATCGCCTCGAGGGATTAGCGACGAAGCTGTTATCGCTGTGAAGCGGCGGGCAGGGTGCCATTTCCTTTCCCCAAAAAACCAATTATTATTATTTATGGAGGCGAAACGCAAAAGGCGCTCGTGCGCTGTGCGATGTCAGTGCACGCTAATGTTCCCCAGGTGGTCGAATTTATTCGGAGACCTCCACTGCGGCACCTCTTTCTTCCTTTCTTCTCTTACTCCTTTGTCCCTACCCGGTCCTTTACGGCGCGGTTCGGGTGTCCACCGAGATATGTGGAACAGTTACTGCGTCATCTCCTTTCCTCAAAAACCATTTTACCAATTTTTCGTTCACTATACCAGGTCTTTTTCGTTCTTATTTCACAGCCTGCTTTCGCCCTTGGCCAGAGCCGTCATACACGAGGAGCTCCAGGACCATCTCCTCGTGTACACCGACGGCTCAGTGGCCCGCGACAGCTGCTCCCTTGCTGCGGCGGCCACCATCCCCGCCCTGCGACTGCACAGCCAGCAACACGCAACCTTCCTGGGCTCCTCCACCACGGCGGAGTTGATGGGGATCCGGCTCGGGCTGGACCTGCTGCTCACCCTCGGCCCTCCGCCGCCCAGGAGTGCTCTGCTGTGCGACTCCCGCGCCGCCCTCAGCCGCCTGCAATCTAACGACCGCGGTACCCCACTAGTGCGGGAAATTCGCTCGCGCATCGAGCGCCTCGCGCAGAGAGGTTGTGCCGTGCGTGCACAGTGGGTGCCCGGTCACTGCGGCATCGCCGGAAACAAAGAAGCTGACGGCCTCGCGACCGCTGCACACCAACTGCCCGCTAGCGATCTGCCCCTTGCGCTGGAGGACGTGCGTGCGGCCATTCACGACCATCTCGGAAAGCAGCACCCCGACCCACGCATCGCGGGAGGTGAGCGCATCGACAGTATTACCGGCTGTCGCGCACTTGCACGGTCACAGCGTGCAATGATTGGCTGCGTGTGGCCCGGGGAACGACGGGTGCGTCACGGAATCGCGACGAGTGATGTGTGTGACGGATGCGGTGCAGTGGAAACACTAGAACATCTGCTCCTTCGCTGCTCCGCGTTCGCCGATGCTCGTCGCGATATGCTCGCGGACTATAGGGCGCAGGGCATACTACCAGACTCCACCAAGACGCTATTGTGGCCGCAGGGCAGTGCGCGCACTCGTGAGCGAACTTTGGTGAGCCTCTGTGCATTCCTCGAACACACGGGCTTGACGTCCCGTCTGTTCTCCGTCAGGTAGTTACACGCAGTGACCGAACGCTCCGCGAGTTCTACCTTGAACGATTAATAACTGGACGCCCCACTCCAGTTGTAACCTACACAGTGCTGTGCGCGTGTGTGATTTAATTCCTCTAAAATGAACTAATCACGCGCACAACCTGGACACATTACTTATTGTGTAAATAGTTTGTACATATTACTTCTCCCCCTGTCCTCTATTCCTGTCCCCTCACCTCTTTCATTTCATTTCTCCATTCTGCCTGCTGTCCTTTATTTCCGCTGCCCCAGCTCAGGTGCTTCAGTATCGATGGCAGATGCCGGGGCTAGCAAAAATCTTTTCCTTCCTTTTTACTATTATTTTTAATAAAACCACTACCACCACCACCACCACCACCTTTCGCCCTTCACTCATGGGGAAGTTGCGGTATCCACCTAGTTCCTTCGCTCAAAAACCAATAATGTTTGGAATTTTCTCTTTGTTTATTGCTCGCACTTATCAACATCGGCCATTGTCGCAGGCTTCGATTTAAACGTTCGCGCTACTCGCGTTGCCTTGATCAAGAATTAAATTAAAATTTGCCAATTCGCACTCGACGCCGTTTTTTTTTTACAAGTCTGCGCTGCGCGCCTCGAGCATTCTTTCATGTCTTCTACAAGAATATTCAGCACGTTTGCGCGATGCCGTTGGCTTCATCGGCGGTGACCTCTGAGGGTGTGTAGCCGTTAATACATTGCTTTTCGCGCAGTTATATGAGATATAGTTTATGACGCGTATCACGTGGATACTTGTATATCCGATGTGTTGTGATTTAGCTCGTTTCGGTCTATATACCGCTTGTTTCTATGTTTTATGCACGTATACATGCTTTTCGCGCAGTTATAGTAGAATACGTTTTGACGCGTATATAGGGTGACTTTGTAGTGTCTAATGAACTTTCCTTTGTGCAGTCTGATTCCACAAAGGCGTGAGTGAGAAACCTGGTTGAAATAACTATCGCGAGCTGGCCTTCATGCTCATTGAGTGACGTAACGGGAAATCGTATACCACCCCGAACGGATGAATGGAAACAACTTTTAATAGACAAAAAAATCTCCCAGGGTGGTCCCCTACTGGTCCAGCAGTCCATGGGCTTGTGGTTCACATAAAGCCAGATCCACCAGCCATTTCTGGCCGGCGGGCTGATCGGTCCGTAAAGCAGCCTCCCAGGAAGAATGGGTGGGATTGGAGAAGTGGGCGGCAAACAGCTGCGTCACAGTTTTGATTCGTGAATGCCATATCAAGTGAAGAGCATTAGCTATGGTGTTTTCCCCAATGCTTTCGACAAATTTGGATGCCAACATGTAAATCACGAAACGACGACTCGTTTGGTGCCACCCGCATCCCTTGCTTCCAATGGTTCGCCCGCCATGACCCTCCAATAGTCGCCCCACATTACAGTTTCCAGAAACAAAGGTCGTCGGTACGAATCGCTCACACAAACCAGGCTTTAACTCGACTAACAACTTCGTGCCCCGTTCGTTCCAATTCGCTTGCCACTACTCCGAGCCTTCTGGGCCAAAAGGGTGGGCCACAATTTTGTCCCTAATGGCGCCCCCAAGCAGCACCTGTCTCGGCAGCCGCTCATGGGGTAAAACCTATATAGCAGAGCGCTAGGATACGGAGCAATCCGGACGCCTACGCCCCAACGACTGCGTGCGTGGGGGTTGTCACATGTTGCTGATCTGAGCTGTTAAGGCTATGATCACTTGATTTATCCGCCATCTTGAGAACTGTGAGCGGATGGTGGTGGTGGTGGTAGTGGTTTTATTAAAAATAATAGTAAAAAGGAAGGAAAAGCTTTTTGCTAGCCCCGGCATCTGCCATCAATACTGAAGCACCTGAGCTGGGGCAGCGGAAATAAAGGATAGCAGGCAGAATGGAGAAATGAAATGAAAGAGGTGAGGGGACAAGAAGAGAGGATAGGGGGAGAAGTAATATGTACAAACTATTTACACAATAAGAAATGTGTGCAGGTTGTGCGCGTGATTAGTTCATTTTAGAGGAATTAAATCACACACGCGCACATCACTGTGTTGGTTACAACTGGAGTGGGGCGTCCAGTTATTAATCGTTCAAGGTAGAACTCGCGGAGCGTTCGGTCCCTGCGTGTAACTACCTGACGGAGAACAGACGGGACGTCAAGCCCGTGTGTTCGAGGAATGCACAGAGGCTCACTAAGGTTCGCTCACGAGTGCGCGCACGGCCCTGCGGCCACAATAGCGCCTTGATGGAGTCTGGTAGTACGCCCTGCGCCCTATAGGCCGCGAGCATATCGCGACGAGCATCGGCGAACGCGGCACAGTGAAGGAGCAGGTGTTCTAGTGTTTCCACTGCACCGCATCCGTCACACACATCACTCGTCGCGATTCCGTGACGCACCCGTCGTTCCCCGGGCCACACGCAGCCAATGCGCGCGCGGAGGATCATTGCACGTTGTGACCGTGTGACCGTGTGACCGCTAAGGAATTGACGTGTTTATTTCCGACGTGTAATGACGGATTAGTCTATAAGGATATAAAGACTCTATACCAATTATGTTAAATTTCTTAAACAATTCGGCTGTATGTGAATAACGAGGAACTTTTGCAATAATGCGGATAACACGCTTCTGTGAACGCAACAATTTATTAATATTATCAAGCGTTGCGGTTTCCCAGACAAGCGCGCCATAATTCGGATCCGAGGATTACAGCGAATTGTATGATATTACGTAACTGAGACCGGAAATGATGAACAGTAGCGACGCAAATAGCCAGTCGTACGCGAGAGCTACGGCGAGATACGAGAAATACGGCGGCGGCAACATGATCAAGAGATCGAAAGTACCGAAGACATTCTGGAAAAGTATCGCAGTACACTGCGAGTCGTACCGATACCCAAGAATATGGACCCCAACCTGCACAAGGCACGTAGGGAAGCAAAAGCGGAGTACGCGCAGAGAACCCTGGCAAACAAGGACAACACAAGGTATACGGACGCGGCAACGTTTGTCAAAGACGGAAGACAAAGCAGCAGAGCAGTGGCATCGGTGGTTAATTCGGACCTCAAGGAGATCACCAGCGCACCACTACAATACTGTACGGTGGTCGAGGACGAAGAGGCAGCTGTAGCTCTGGCAGCACTAGAGGGCTACCGATCTGGCAGGTCCCTAACAATAATAACAGATTCTCAAGCAGCATGCCGTAATTATACAAAGGGCGGAATTGGGCGCAGAGCACGCCACATACTGTGCTCAGGCGACCCGGGAAACAAAGTTCAGCATACCATAATCTGGGTACCAGGGCACACTGGCATAACAGGGAACCAAGAGGCGGATAGGATAGCTCGAGGGCCTACAAACCGGGCGTCTGACACATCCAGAATTGAGGAACCTTAGTCAGCACCCATGGGCTTCTCAGATATCCTAAATTATTATAAAGGGGCTCAGACTGAAGTATCTACCCCCGCAAAAGGATCTAAGCTGAGAGGATGCTGTTGCATGGCGACAGCTGCAGTCGGGTACTTTCCCGAATCTAAATCTTCCTAATAAAATGTTCCCTACGCAGCATGAAGCTAGGTACCCATGGTGCGGAGAGAAACCAGATTTATACCATATATCACAGGCCTGTCAAAAGATTACGCCTCCAACTATCTATAGAATCAAAAACCCGAGTACGGAACAGTGGGAGAGTGCTTTCCAGCGTAAGCTTGAAAGGCCAAAGGTGCCTAGTAGAGCGAGCTCACGAGATGGCCATACTCAGTGGAGCCTTGAACTAGGGCACCAACCCTGTGACCGAAGATGAAAGACGCCATCGGAAGATGGAAGCGCCGTCTGAAGCCGCGATATCTTTTTTAGAGCTCAATAAATGCTTTTCTGATCCGATCCCGGAGAGGTAGGTAATGTGGTCGTCCCACGACATATATTCTCTAGATGAGGCAGATACTGCGCTATTTCCTTTCCCCAAAAACCAATTATTATTATTATTACTATGAAATGAAAGGGCACAAAAACTTCATTACATCTCGGTAGAAACCTCAATCGGGCTTTAAGGGAAAAGGTAATGTGTCTGGCACGGCATACATTTGAAGGTGTGTATGTCGTCGGTTTGAATCCTTGTCGCAAGCTAGTCTCGAACTTGAACAGCATAGAGAGAGGTTGGTCAGATGGTTCTTGATAATCCCAGAGTAAACAAGAGAACGGAAACCTCAGGGTACCTGGTAACGTTTCGACAAGAGGGCTTGTCGTCTGGGCACAGCGTTCATCCTTGGTGGGGTATAAATAGGGTCCTCTCTCCGAGGAGCAAGGCGCAATGGAGTGGAAGTGGATGTGAAGTGCGAATGGCGTTGGCACAGAGAAGGTGAAACTTGCACAGGCATGATGGCAGCTAGACATGATTGAATAGTTGAAAACCAAAATTTAAAAAAGAAAGGCAGGCTCAACTGAAAGGAGCTCCGGGGTGTGGAGTGTGGAAAGCCTGTACTTGCAATGCCGTGTTCAGCTGCGACAGATGGCTGGGTATGACTGGCTGTGTTGACCTGAAAAGCTCAGATAAAAAATTAGCATGGGGGAACAAATTACCAAGAAAAACGGTAAAATTAAAGGGAAAAGTAGGAACACGTGGCCGAGCTCAGAGAAAGCGGGATAGAAAGGAGGGGGGAATGCGGAAGCCAAATGTTCCTGAGAAATAATTGCAATACATGATGGGCATCAGCTGAAAATAAACTAAACAAAGAAAGATAAAAAATTTAGAGTTGACATTGAGGCGGAGGGGGGGGGGGGGGGATCGAGGCGGAATAATTACGCGCGGTAATGGTAGGAATCTTCGCATTGCGTGCGGCACACGACGACTGCGGGAGCGGCGTGCCAGCGTCAGATGAATGAGTTCTTTCCGTTTAAATTTTGAAAGCAACGTGTGTTTATATTTTGGCTAAGTAGGTGTAGTGCAGGCTAGGGAGCGGAATTTAAGTCCTTGAAGGTATTGGTGAGCGCTATCAAAATGCGGAAAGGGGCGGACACGCAGGACAAAGCGCTTTCTAACAACTGTTTATTCGCTGAAGAAAGATGGCTATATACACATATTCACGTCATATCATACACAGAAGAGAGAAGAGCGCACAGCGCTAACAAGAGTGATATGAAGGAAAAATAAAAAACGATCAACACGTGCCCTTACAACCGCCGAAGATTACTATTCTTGAGGTGGTTTAATTCAGTTCTCCCTAATACGTTAATATGTGTATGTAGTCATATTACTTCACCGAATAGACAGTTGTTAGAAAGCGCTTCGTCCTGTGTGTTCGTCCCTTTCGGTATTTTGACAGCACTCACCAATACCTTCAAGGATGTATTTCCAACTACCCCCAGTAGTAGCGGTTTTTAGAATTTAGGCCAATGACTTAATGACCGTTTCTAGTCGTAGCGGCCGGAAGAATTTCAGCACTCAGTTGTGAGTTATATTAGTATTGTGTAAGTTATTTTTTAAACGTAGTTATTACTTTTCTAGGTGATCGGCATGTGCGGTCGACAGATGTCTTTGGGCACATGTTTGCAATTGTTTTTTAACCTGTGGTATTCTGGGCACTTTCTGTTAGCAGTAATCGAGTGCTGATTAGATGGTCAAGCGAGTGAAGGTTATGTGCAAGGAGCGTGAGGCGTGGGTGAGTTTGAAGGAAACGCAGTTTGAATCGGCAGAGGAGGCCGAAGGTGCTGATTTTTTAAAAAATGTTGTGTGTTAAGTGCACACCTGGACAGCTTTGACCAAGAACACTAAGCTAGCGTGACGTATGGATGCTCTTCAGAAAGAAATAAATCTTGACCGGGCAGAAAACCTGAAACTTCAACAACAGCTTGGTGAAATGGAAGCGAAAACGGCTCACACCGCTATTGGACGCCACACACTGACGGACATTCCAGCGCCAGCCACGAGGATCGGGCCTGCACTGCCATGGACACGATAAGAAAGTAGGTCAAGCAGTTTCGGAAAGGAAAAACTATTAGGCGGTGGCAGCTGGGAAGTCTGGAGGTGAAGCAGAGAAGAGAATCAGGGTAGACCCAAGAATTTAGGTGACAGTCATTGATTAGAGGGAGCAGAATCCAAATGTTAGGAAGGAAGAAAAAAGTACCCTAGCGCTTATCGCTGGTGATTAGAACCTGGGGAGGTGCAAAACAGCTAAAAGGAGTCTTGTCAAAGGTCGATGGGTGGGTAGCAGCCGGTGTATTATAAGGGAGGACCATGGGCGCGGTACTGAGAGAACACTGCAGGGTGCAATATGGCAGTGGCAGCAGTGGTGGATCTAAATGCTCTCCTGGATGGGGACGCTGCACAAACAGTGGAAAGGACAGCTGATAGCGTTTACGATATAAGGGCAATCGTGCAAGTGCAGATCGTAGTGTGCACAGTATGGTAGGTGCACGGACGGAACGTACAGGTTGACAAGGACATGGTTGCTGTTCATCAAAAGATAAGTTAAGCCTGAAGGAAAGCTTTGAAGCGGCAGACATAAGCAGGGAAGTGCATAGAGCAGGTCTGTCAGCATTGAATGAGACCGCAGGAATCATTGAAAAAATTTGTTGCGCCCATTTTCGAGGCCTACGACACGCTGCTGGCAACTTCTGAAAAGCACAGCTGAAAATCACAACGTACTAAAGTAGAGCGCACTGAATAATACAAACTAGCTAAAGAAAGAACTAAATGATCTGCAACAATACAGCAGGTGACAAAACATGTAAATACATGGCTTGCCATTTGAGGAAGACGACAATTTGCTAAGATGAATGACCTTGCGGCAACGCTTGATCTACCCTGCCTAACTGGCTGAGATGTCGAAAGTCTGCGTAGTCTACCGACACGTCAAAACAAGGAACCGGTGGCATTGATAAGGTTTTCTCGGTGAGCTGTTAAAGACGCATGGCTTGAAAAACGCGCAGCCCTCAGGGAACATGATGAAAGCATACATTTCTTTGACAACATGACTTCCACTAACAAGAAACTTCGGTCGCCAGCTGAAGGAAAAGCTCGCGAGCTGAACTAGTCTTTCGTGTGGTCATCGGAAGGAAAGATTTTCGTGAGGAAGGAGGCTGGGAGTCCGGCAATAAGGATCGCCTCCGACGAGGAACTAAACAGAAATGTGTAGGCATTGTAAGCTTAGTGTGTTCCTAAATCTCCGTAGATACGGCAGCTTACTAATCCGCCCGATCTACTTAATGGGCTTGTAAATGCTAGTGCTTGCGGTTCTGCTAAACTTGCCAAAAATTAGAGATCACTGCGGCTAACCACATTGGAGAAATACGAAAGTGTTCACGCCTCTTCGACACTCGTCGCTTTTCAAATTTGGCGCCATGTTAGCATTTACGTCGACATAATTCTTCATTTTTCACTTTTATGCAATTACTCACCTTAATTAACCAGCTTTAGTCTGATTATACTCTTCTTTCATCTCAGTCACCCATTTTAAGCTTCCAAATTTGGTGCCATGGTTGCCTTCCCATCCCCTTACTATATACCCGCCCAGCCTATTGAACCTTCCATTGAATTTTGCTTCTAATTAATTAACTAATTACTCTTAATCAATCCAATATATTTCATCGATTACATTTAATTCCTCAAACACTTTTCAATCCATTTCGAAATTTATCTTCGCTCTGTTGCACATTGTTCTACCATTTTGTCATGCACTGCTCTTTTCCCGTCCACACACTATATCAACGTCCGCGTTATGTCAGCATTTTGGCTCTACTTCACTAACTAATGATCTCATTGACATAGTTCTTGTTGCGCAGAATCCTCACATCATTCTCTATTGATTACAACCATTCGTTTGATGCTATCTTTTCTCAGAACTTTGCAATCACGGCTGACACGTTTTGTGGACACCACCTCGCTTATATAGCCGAGAAATGCTTTCGCTTTATTAATGTTCTGCTAAGCCTAAGTACAAGCGGCGAGTAATTAATTATCATGCAGTGGCGTATATATGTTCGGTTATCGCTTAAACCTGTTGGGCAGAAGTATACCTGGAAAAACGATTCCTTCCTAGCGCACGATATGTTTTTAGAAAAGTTACGGCACAATTGCAACAGAGCATTTCCCTTGTTTCCGTACAAAAGCACAGGAACACTAATAAGAAGTCGATAAGCCTATTTATTTTCAAGCGCATTGGGTAGAAAAACTAATAATTTGCTCGGTTTTTTAGAAAGAAGTGACCTAACCCATTTTGAGGAGTTTGAAAAATTCAGAAAAAAATAAACCTGGATCTAAAGAATGCCAGAACAGCCCGTATGAAAGCAAGTTTGCTTGAAATTGTGGATAAACCAAAACTGGCTTGGAAAGTTTTATATAGCATGATATCCTGATGGAAATGTCTTCTGCCTTCTGAGGTGCTGATTGATGGAACCACCTGCTCTGATGTATCACTTGCTAATGCATTTAATGAGGATTTTATAAATGAAGGCACTTTTCATACTTCGACAGACGCTTGTTCTCCACCACCCATTGACTTTCTATTTCGGCAGCCCTTTTCTGTTGAAGTCTTGCCGGTCGTTAGTTCGCTTAGAAATAAATGTTCACCAGGTAACGACGACATAAGCACGGTACCATCTAAATCCGCTATCGCTAGTACCAGCCTGCCTTTGACGCATATATGCAACAGAATTCTCGTGAGCAGTATCTTCCTCGATGAAACGAATGCCGCTCGCGTTACAGTAATCTACAAGGGAGGCGGAAAAAATGGCCTGAACAACTGTCGCCCTACCTCGATATCGCCACTGTTTTCTAACGTCGCGGAACGTGTGGTACATAAAAGATTACAAATTTTCCTAGACACAAATAACCTAATATGCGATGAACAGTACGGGTTCCAGGTTGGTAAATCGACGCAGACTGCATTACTGGACATTCAAGATAGAGTTGTTTCTAACTTTGAACAAAAGCTTTTTATGATTAGAAAATTTCTTGATTTTGACAAGGCATTTCATTCAATCAATCATGATATTGCATTGGAAAGCTGGAGCGTTATGGCATACGAGGCATTGGAAATAAATTAGTGCAAAGCTATCTTAAATAACGGATGTAGTCTTTGCTTTTTATTTTGTACATTAACGATATTGTGAACATACACCCAACTTCCGACATAGTCCTTTACGCTGATAATGCTAATGTTTTATTTTTCGGTCCCAGCCTTGGCATACTTGAACATCGCTCAATACTTGGCTTAGTGAACTGCGGACATCGCTTGATGTCAATATACTTAAATTGAACATTAAGAAAACAAAGTACGTGCTTCTTCATGCTAAAAATAAGTGTCTATATTATGACGTTTGACAATACCTTTAAGCAGGCAGAAATAGCACAAGTAAATTGTCACAAGTTTCTAGGAGTTTGCTCTCGCAGTGACTTCGACTGGACCGATCACGTCAATAGTGTGCGGATATGAATATCCAGGTCCATTTGGGTAATCATACTCTTCCGTTCCACGCCAAGGAGTAGTTATGTTTTTTCCTTCTTCATTCTTATATTGCCTACAGCGATTTTGTGGGGGAAACTTGTAATAAACAAACTCAGGTCCTTTGCTTTGCAAAAGAGATCCTTAAATGTGTTTGGTAAAAATCCTCTTACTGATAACCTGTTTAACCGTTACAATGTGCTACGATTTTTTTTTTGTGCTACAGGCATAACTTAGTAGTGCTAGTCTAGCAAAAAATAAAACCGCACTCTCCGTCCTTCTCTCATTCTTACTTGAGTAGAGGTATATCCCTCATAAATTGCGTGCGATTTCTTTAATTATTTCTAGGCCTCGCACTAACTACGGCACAGACTGTAGAACCCCATATAATATTATTATGCAACAGATATCCACCATTAATTGCTTGTGTCCAAGAAAGTGCAACTTTTGGCCAATTCAAAAGAAAAGTAGGCCACCTTTTGAACGCTTCCGCATAGCATTTCATTATGAATATCAAATAGATTGCATGTTTCATGCGTTACTAAATGCTTTTGCCCCTTTTTCTATCGCTGACTGTAGTGTACTGTTTTCAAACTCATCCGAGCGATTGTATTTCTTTTTTGTACTTTGCCGCCTTACCAATGGTGGGGTCGTATTTGCCGCGCCACCTACTGCTGTTTGTTTTCTGCATTTTTCTCTCCATTTTCCACCTAACAAGTGTCTATGTCTTGCTCACTGTTTCACTGTGCTGAATTCCTTTACCTATATATGTTTACTGTATCATTATTTTCATCGACATGCTTGTCTGCGTGCCATCTGCTCCGATGTGTGTTGCGGAGGTCAGGCCTCGACAGGAGACAGTCCAAGCCTCCTTTAGCTTCTCCCCGCGGACACTAGGTTATGTCCGAAATGAACTGATCGATGATTGATTCCGCAGAGGGCTTACGCGAGATGGCGTCCATGTTAGCGGAAGGGTAGGATCAGAGGGTGACTTGCTCCTGGCAGGCCAGGCAGTACCTTTTTAAGGGGGTCCATGGTAGCTCAGGCTTAGGGGTAGGTAGGCAGGAGTAAGGGTAGGTAGGGGTAGCGGTAGGCGAAGTAGAAAGTGCAATAATGGAGGCTGAGCCCAAGAAAATAGCCATCAGGCGGTCTACCAAGAAAGCTACTAACATCAAATTTACCACCAGCATCAGTGACATAAACTGGCAAGTGGGTAGAATGAGAGCAAAATAGTTTTAAGTTGGACAGCAGTTAGAGGACGAATAAATAGGCGTGTACGTGCTATGCGACACATAACTCAGGGACCTAGATCTACCGTTTACTGATGGCTACGTCGGCGAAATGGAGCACGAAAACAACAACGGAGCAGAAGGGAGGAGGGGCAGGTATGCTGATACATAGAGGAGCAAATTAGAGAAGAATAAAATCAACTTGCAAATAAATGTCAGGGAATGTGTGGGTAAAAGGACATGGCAACGGGAAGTTCATTTAGTGGCAGTGTATAAACGCAGACAAGATAACAGCGATCTAGTTAAGGGCATCACTGACGATGTGCCGATATTGTTCTATTTGCTGGGTGACATGAATGGTCATATCGATGATCTGGATGGATACCCAGACTGTAACGAGAAGTTAATGCTAGACTTCTTTGAGTCGCTGAACCTAGTTAGTGTAAAAAGAGAAACTAAATGTGAGGAACTACTAAGGCTGGAACTCCATAACAGGGAGGCGAACATTGAATACTGCCTAATGTAACAGGGAATTTACAGCACGATCGAAAAAATCGACATAGACGAAGACGGGAGCGCTGCCTGGGAAATGATCTCCAGCGTATTACTCTGCAGTTGGGAGCTCTGGTCAAAAAAAGAAATGCAGAGAAGTTAAGAAGAGGACGCAAAACTTAACGACGAACAAGTAGCACTAATTGTGGCTGCCATAGAGGAAACAATAGAGAAATGCCCCCTCAAAAAGTGGGGTTACTATCAGTTAGAACTACTCTTCAGTATAAAAATGAAGCAAGTAAGAGGAGTAAATCGATGGAGAGGAAAGAGGAAGCCACGAAGCTGGTGGCACAAGGAAATTGAGGAGGCCATCGAAAAATGACGGGTTGCTCAAGGGGAAAGAGAAGCAAAGAAAGCGCATTTATCTCAAGAGGAAATCGCCCAGAATTTGGAATCTTATTAACAGAAGAAACCGGAAGAGCAGGACCTCGCCCAGGCTAAAGTAAATCAGTCCTCTGATCGCTGGGTGGCTGAAGTCCGCGATGCAGCTAAAAGGTCACCAAGAAAATTGCCGAACCATATAATCTGGCTTAGTAAAAGGAATCAAAGACGGCAGGAATAGATTAAAGATGAGGAAAGAAAATGTTCAGGGGGATATGACAATCTGAACTATACTGCGTCGGTTATAGCTAAGTGATTTAGGTGCGACGATAAAGTAATCTCAAATAAGAGAGCATCAAAAGACAGCACAATACAAAGCAGATTAGAACTGACCAGTCTTAACTGGGAAAAGGCGGAAGCAAATATTCCTACATGAACATGCGCTAGGAAAGACGTAATTTCAATCAAGCTGATAAATGAACCTTATTTAAGAAGCAAGGAAACATTGTTAAAAGCATCGGAGACAGTCATAACAAATAAGCTAATTCGGCAGAGATGAAGGCACAGTAAAATGAATTTGATTTACAAAGCGAAAAACGACAAGATGAACATAAAATGCTCCCGACCGATTACGATAACATCTGTTAAATACGGCCTTCCAATGCAGGCGCTGAAATTAAAAATGCAGTAATGGGTAGTAAATAATAGAATACTGGGAGAACCTCAGAACCAGTTCAGAAGGAGTAGACTCTCAGATGATAACCTGTTATTGCTTGAAAAATGGATCAAAGTAGCTAAGGCGGTAAACAGATATTTTTATTTAGCCTTCCTGGACATAAACGAAGCATGCCACAACGTGAACAGGATATCCTGTGGACCATACTAAGAGATGAAGGTGTCGCGCATCCTGATTTTCTACAGAAAATGTACCGGCACAATACAGTTTATTTACATAGGAAGAGATAAAAAGAATTACGTAAACAAAGAATTAAGGCAAGATTCTTCTCTATCACCACTGCTGTTCATGCTTTATGTGATAAATATGGAAAGAAGGCTGGAAGACAATAATGAAGGTTTTGCAGATTAGGTTAAATAATTTATACTGTTGTACAGATTAGGCAGAAGGGCTGTTGAGCGCCGGCTGGCGGGTTTAATGTATGCGGACGGTATTGTACTGTTAGCAGGTAGACAGGAAGATGTGCAAACTCTGTTTCATGGTCGTGGAGGCGAAACTGACTCCCTGGGTTTCAGTTTAGGTGCAACAAAGTCAAGCATGTTGATTCTCATAGATAAAACAGATCATGTGCTTACAATAAAAGACCATGAAATACCCAGTGGCCGAAGACAAATATCTCAAAGTAAGGGCAAACGAAAGGCAGATATGCACGAAAAAGCACCAACAGTAAAAGGGCGAAGTTATACTGGGATAATGAAAGAGAGGACATTGTGGGGGTACAACGAATATAGATTACTCAAAGGTATTTGGAAGCCTGTAAGGGTGCTGGGGCTTACTTTCGCGAATGTTTTTCTGTGCCTGAGGGACAAGTTCAGTCGACATTTGAAGTAAATAAGAGAGCTGTTTCACGATTACCACTTGGTGCCTATGGCAAAACAACAAAGGAGACAGTACAGGGGTATATGGGCTGGGGATCGTTCGAGGCACGAGAAGCATAGAGTGAAAAACTATATGAAGAACGCCAGAGGAAATTGTACGATAACAAGAGGGCAGCTAAGGTGTTTAAATACCTATACAGAATTAGCGTTGACTCACAATGGCGGAGGGGAGGACAGGAAAAGGCGACTGCCAATTTACCCCGGTCGGGTCCGGTCGGAGGTGCGTCTACAGGAAGCTGGGTGGGCCCAAAGTGGCCTCCGCCGAGGGGCCTTTAAGGTCCAAACGCTCGGCCCAACCACCAGGATCCCCTTTTCCCTAGACACGGCCATACCACGCACGGCTAGGCGCGGGTGCTCGGGTCCGTAGTGATGCACTGTTCACCATCACCCCCTAGAGGGTTACTCGGGAACCCGTGGTCTCGCCACTCACCAATGCCTGCAAGCTGCAGACGCCCCCCTGCGGGGATAATCTTCACTTGCACTTGATCCATTGTACTGTGCAGGTAAAGTCGCTCCTGACAAAATAGCTCCCTGGCCTAGGCAAGCTTTCACAGATTTTGCCACGGAGCCATCATCACTGAAGCAACGTTGAAAATAAACTAATTTGAATTGATTGCGTAGCGCAAGTTTTGTGCAGCACATGTAAAGTGTAGCATTTTCGTGAAAAATGAAATCTCTCGCCTCTGAAAAGTTTGTCTTCTGGTCTTGGTTGTAGAGTTACGAGTTCTGAGACGTGCCAAAATTCTTCACAGCGTGTTAAATTGGACAAAAGTTCGCTATCCTGGGCCGCCAATTTAAATCCTGGCCAAGCTAATTAATTACCACGATTCTTAATGGCTCCCAAAACTGAAAAGCGGACCGACTTTATCCGTACTTATTTGTTGATAGTAAAGGTTCCTTAAAAGCAGGCGAGAAAAAAATACTTCTAGCCGAGCACGTGAATTTTCTTGACTGCTGTGCCTGCGATTCCGTTGTGAAACATGCTAGAGCAATTTTATGTTATAGGTTCTGCAGGGATACATGCCATCGAAAAGACGACTTGTGACATGCAGGAGAACGTCTGGGCAGCTACATCCAGCGACTGTTTTTTTTCTTTCGATATTTATCGACTTGTCGCAACCGTCAAAGAATCTTTCAATAGAAGATACAGTTCATTAAGCAATTATGGTGAAATCCTTATTATCTCAAAAAAGTACGTGTTCCTATTTTTGACGCTCTTGGCTCTAAGGCCGTTAAAGCAAGGTTGTAATCCCAGAAAATTGGCGTGTGTACTCGACTAAAGGCCGCCTATTTTCACGATTTTGGCAAAGTGCGACCCCTACCCGAAAGTGGCCTTTTTTAAGGTAAATTTTCACTACTTATTGTGGAAAGCTACTTCACCACATTCTGCACAATGACGTTATTCCTAACAGGTAGTTCCAAAGACCTCTAAGGATGTTCATCGCTTTCGCTTTCACCGCATGCTTGGGCCCTGCTCTTTCCCATCCTCAAAAATAAAATCATGTTTGGTTTCATTCATTTCATTTGAAGATACTATGACTTTAGAACTGTCATTAACAATGACCGACTAAACCGCACACCATGAACGTAAAATACACAAGTAGGCGAGCGTAATTGGTTTCCTTCTTAGCCGTCCTCTCGGCATCTCTTCGCGGTCGATCGCTGCCATTAATCAAGGCATAATATTAAGGTTATGAGGTTGACGTTTCCAAATTGACTCAAGATGTAAGGGACGCTGTAGTGCAGGGCCGCAGTTAATATCATCACCTGGGGCTCCTTTACGAACACCATCCTAGACAAGTAAACCGCCCTCCATCATTTCCTTCGATCTAACTATGCCCTTATTGCCCTTGACTGAACCAGCGTCTTTCGGGTCAACAGGTGTGAACCGTAATCATTGACGCACTGCGGCGGCTGGCAAGTGAACTCTGTTTTAAACAGCACCCAGTTCCACAGTAGTGCATGGTGGAAGGTATGATTGTGATAGCAGCAGGAATCTGTCATCTTCCAGCTCCTCGAAGTCGTGCCGCGCAATGAATTTTATACGCAAGTGAAACGCAGTTACTTTTCACACATTTCTTTTTAGAACTATCGGCTTCCAAGTTTAGCGAAGCGGGCCAAAAACAAGAGTGGCTCTTAGTACAGTTTATAGGGCAACTTAGGCAAGTGCTCTCGGCCACAAAAAAGAAACTACATTCAAGTTACTAACGAAAAACTTTAAGCTATAAGGGGCAATTTAGGACGTGGAACGCAAATACAGCTAATAAGAGCGAACACATTCCAAAAGTTAGTGGAAACCGTGCTATAAAATGTAGGTTTGATACCCTGTTCAGAGGGAGCAATGAATTTAATCACGGTGCCGCGCGATTGATAATTTTTACTGAGACGCCAAATAACGAATTATCAAACTGAACACCAGTGGGAACTCTCTATTATTTTTACGAGTTCATCACCCGAAGCGTCTCTGATAGCGACCGCAGAATGCTATCAGTGACACGTGCGCAAGTATTTCATTTAAGGGTAAAAGCAACGACATCAAACAAACATCAGTTAGCGAACAAGACATCATGACAACAACTAACGTCACAGAGTGTATCTACGACCAACCACAGCGTAAAGCATCAATTTCTGACAGGTTACAAAAAACAAAACTTGAATCGAGCTTTACTTCCGTACATAAGAACAAGAAAACCTTAAACAAAACCGCGGAAATTTATTAGGAACGGCAACTGCATCATAATAATCAGCCTGATTACGCCCACTGCAGGGCAAAGGCCTCTCCCATGTCTCTTCAATTAACCCTGTCCTTTGGCAGTTTCCGCTACCGTATTCCCAGAAACTTCTTAATTTCATCCGCCCACCTAACTTTCTGTAGCCCCATCTACGCTTGCCTTTTTTTTTTGGAATGAACTATGTTACCGTAAGAATCATCGGTAATCTTGCCTTCGCATTACGTGCCCTCCCAAGCCCATTTCTTTCTCTTGGTTTCTACAAGGATGTCATTAACCCGAATTTGTTCCCGCACCCACTCTGTCGGCTCCGATCTCTTACCGTCACACATTTTTTTTTCCGTAGCTCGCTGCGTTGTCCTTAACTTGAGCTGAACCTTCCTTGTTAGCCGCCACGTTTCTACCACATAGGCGAGTAACAGTAAGATGCACCTGTTGTACATTTTCTATTCAAAGATATTGGTAAACTGCCATTCATGATCTGAGATAATTTACTATATGTGCTCCATCCTATTCTTAATCTGCTAGTCATTATCTTCATTCCCACAAATCTTTCTCCTGCTCATGCCCTCCTGTTGAGTACACTGATTCAGTAAAATATCTTGGAGTCTACTTTGATTCAGACTTGGCGTGGAACAAACACATGTCCTTTATATGTACACGACTTCGTCAAACTGCTTGCTTAATGTACCGTTTACGATCGATCGTTCCACTACAAATAAAAAAAGCTATCCTGCATTCTTTAGCATACTCGGTTGTACGGTATGGTATAGCCTGTTTTTTCAACTGTTCATTGTTTTGGAAAGATAAAATTAATGGTCTACTCAAGAACATTCTTAAAAGTATTGCCTATAAAACCAATCCCCCTGCGCCTGGGCTTACATTGTTTAAGTATTTAAAACTTCCGGATTTTGACACCCTTTTTCTCTCCTACACTGTACCCAAATATTTTTGGAACACTGACTTCAGACAGCGACGCAGCATCGGGAGAACATTACGTACCAGCTCTGGTTTTGAAATACCTTCCATGAAAACACATTACGGAAAAAGCATAAGTACTACATTCCCCACAGATTTAATCGCCTCCCTAAAACAGTATTACAGCAAACAACACGATCCGGAGTAAAAAGGGCGTTAATTGAACTTCAAAAATAATTGGTGCATAGTGCTTTAATTCTGTGTTTTTTATGATGTTTTGGAGCATCCGATACAGTTACTTTCATTGTGTATGTGCGCAAAGGCATTGTTCGATGTTTGATATTTTTATTTCTTTATTTTGCCTCCCTGTTCATGTTGACAACATTGAAAAAAGCATTAATATGCATATATCATTTGTTTAACATACTTGCAAAATACAAGTTTGAGGTTCAGTGTTTTTCTCTAACAGTATGTTTAAAAGCTTTTATTTTAATGAAAAAGTGCATACCATTGTCTCCGAACGCTGGAGCTGCCCCGCTGCTGGGCACTGCCATACAAGCCATGTAGAGGCTTCGGCAGACCCGGCAACATATATGTATTCCTTGAGGAGTAATAAAGATTTATTATTATATTATTATTATTATTATTATTATTATTATTATTATTATTATTATTATTATTATTATTATTATTATTATTATTATTATTATTATTATTATTATTATTATTATTATTATTATTATTTCGTTCTCATGATCCAGACCAGCAGTAACTACCTGCCATAAATTCCCTCCTTTATCCCTTCCATTACGGCGCGGTTCAGGTGTCCGCCGAGATGCGAGACGGATATTGCGGCATTTCCTTTCCCATACAATAAATTTAGTAAGACGTTCCGTTAGGTACATTCAGGGCTTTATAGTCGAGATTTATGCAGTCCGTGTTATTAAATGTGGCAGCCTGCTCGTCTATGCACTACCATGGGACCTAGCTTTTTCAACAGATAAACAGCCATGGGATCGACCAGCGCTTCCGCGCTTTAGCATGGTCTATATATGTCGCAGGTAGAGCACGGGAACTGTTTAATCGTTGAAGCTTGATCTCTAGTCACTTTAGCAGCATATCTTTGAGCGTAGAATCTGCGTGCTATTTAAAGCAATGTAAGGCTTTCAATCCATGGTGGTTAATCCCAAGTGGCCATACTACATACAAAAAGCTACGTGCAGCCGCCGTGGTGGCTGAGTGGTTATGGCGCTCGGCTGTTGGCCAGAAAGACGCGAGTTCGATCCCGACCGCGGCGGTCGAATTTCGAAGGAGGCGATATTCTAGAGGCCCATGTGCTGTGCGATGTCAGTGTACGTTAAAGAGCCACAGGTGGTCGAAATTTCCGGAGCCCTTTACTACGGCGTCTCTCATAACCTGAGTCGCTTTGGGACGTTAAACCCCCTTAACACCAAAACCAAAAGCTACGTGCATGTGGCCCTCATCTGCAGAGCTGTATCGCCTGTGCCGGTGAACAAAGGGCGCTGGGCCAGTGAGCGCAGTTTGCAAGATGGTAAAGGGCTCAAATACTTTTCACCACACCAGCCGTAGAGGGATTACTTGCTCAAAAACATGCAGAACACACGTGGAAAATTGTGGCGTAAAAGCGGCCTGCAATAGAGGTATGCTAATAAAGCTGGTAGCGATTGCTGTCTCATTCAACCTGAAATAATGCTACCGTGGGAGTGAAAAGCACGACGTCCTTGTGGCTCAGTTCTCAAGAAAGCCGTGCCTAACGAAAACGCGTGTGCCAACAGGCGAGCATATACCGTACAGCGCGTATCTCGACAAACGCACGCTGCGCCAGCCAGTGCTGACACGCTGTTATGGCCTCGTGTCCGTGGTTCCTCCGTTTTTTTCTCACACCTGTACGCCTGTACACGCGGCATGCATGCCTAGAAACGCCTGAGCGCGCTCTACAGAGTTGGGCTCCAGCATACTCCTTACTCGTCTAGAATTGGTTTATGGTTTATGGGGGTTTAACGTACCAAAGCGACTCAGGCTCTGAGGGACGCCGTAGTGAAGGGCACCGGAAATTTCGACCACCCGGGATTCTTTAACATGCACTGACATCGCACAGCACACGGGCTTCTAGAAATTCACCTCCATTGAAATTCGACTGCCGCGGCCGGGATCGAACCCGCGTCTTTCGGGTCGGCAGCCGAGCGCCATAACCACTCAGCCACCGCGGCGTCCACTCGTCTAGAATTGCTCGCGCACTAACTACTGACGAAGATATCAGGTCTTCACTCTGTTGTTCCTCGAAAGTGTGTCTTCATCTCGGTTATGCCGGATTTACAGCTAACGCAGTTTTTCACTGCTTTTTATTTTGCAGATTCCAGTACATCACCGTCTTGTTTGGTAGTATCTGCGTAGGGGTTCGTGTTTTTTCGGGGAACCTTTGTCAAAGCGCACTTGCATGGCGTGTCAGGTCCTTGAAGCTACATAAGCCCCTCCCACAGTGCGTCCTGTGCAGAGGGTGCCGGCGGCCAGGCATCACACTCGCGTTTCTCTTGGCTTCGGTGTGCTGCGGGAATCTCTTGAAGTGCTGCATACGCGCTGGCGTGGGGTCTCTGGCCCGCGTGCTTCAACAGGTGTTTCTCGAGGATGCGCTTCTGGGCAAGGCCTTTTCCGCAATGGGGACACACGAACAACTTCGACGTGAGGCCAGAAATGTGCTGCTCTGCGTGGTGACGCCGCAGGCTGAAAGCTGTGGTGAAGCCCTGTCCGCAGTCGGAGCACTCGTGGGGCTTCTCACGCGAATGGACCAGCTGGTGTTGGGTGCGATGGTGTCGCATTAAGAAGCCCTTTCCGCACACCTGGCACACGAAGGGCCGCTCGCCCTTGTGGGTACGCTCATGGTTTGTGACATTCCCTCTGGGTGAGAAAGGAGGAAAGAAGAGTTACTTGTGGCACAATGGGCTTGGCAGCGTCACTTCAGGCTCAGAGAAGGAAGAGTAAACAAACCATTGCAAAACAAAAACACCCCATGCGGACGTTAATGCTACCTATAGCAGACTTCACATGACTGCGACAAGAGCGTGTTACAAGAAGCCGCAGCAGCCACTGCGATGAGCTAGCTCTTAGAAGGTTTGATTAGCATTCAAAACACCTTTCAATGCGAGAGCATTTCTTAGCTCACGAGTGGTGTCTCCGAAGCTGTGGACGAGTGCTGTGGACGAAAGCTGTGGACAGAATCTGAGGATAGAGCATGCCCGCGCGAAATTATTAAAAATAATGGTAATTCCGGAGACCTCCACTACGGTTTTACCCGCCGCGGTGGCTCAGTGATTAGGGCGCTTAGCTACTGATCCGGAGTACCCGGGTTTTGCAACCGACCGCGGTGGCCGCGTTCTGATGGAGGTGAAATGCAAAGGCGCCCGTGTGCTGTGCGATGTCAGTGCGCGTCAAACATGAAAATGAAACCTGACTTTGGGGGAAAGGAATTGGCGCAGTGTCTGTCTCAGATATGGTCACAAACCTGATCCGCGCCGTAAAGGAAGGGATGAAGGAAGGGCTAAGAAGAAAGGAATGAAGAGGGGCCGTATTGGAGGGGTCCGGAATAATTTAGACCACCAGAGGATCTCTAACGTGCACTGACGTCGCACAGCACACGGGCGCCTTTCGCGCTACGCTTCAGTCGAAACAAGGGAGCCGCGGCCAGGTTCGAACTCGGATATTTCGGCTCAGTAGACGAGCCCCTGAACCACTGAGCCACCGTGACGGGTTTTCCTAAAGAGAAACGTTTCATTTTTTTCAATAGGCCGAAACTGAACACGGCGGCCGCGTTTCCATGGAGGCGAAATGCAAAGGCGCCCTTGTGCTGTGTGATGTCAGTGCGCGTTAAAGGTCCCCAGGAGGGCGAAGTTATTCCGGAGCGTCCACTACTGCACCTCTCTCTTCCTTTCTTCATTCACTCCCTCCTTTATCCCTTCCCTTACGGCGCGGTTCTGGTGTGAAACGATATACGAGACAGATACTGCGCCATTTCCTTTCCCCAAAACCCAATTTCACTTCATTTGCGCCGCATTCATTGGATGCGTTTGCGTTGACTGCGTTGCAGACTCCGTTGATTTTTAGGAAAGGAAAGGCGCATAACTGACTACCTGGGTCAGTGGGCAGCTTAATCGCGGTATCAGGTACGTGGCGGTGGTGGCCACTGGAAGAAACCGTGCTCTCGCACAATACTGCCGCGAATCTTTGCAGTATTTTTTCATTCTTCAAAGCTGCAGCCACGCCGCTTTATCGCTTTGTTTGCGACGCAAGACGCGACTAGATTCATCTAGATTGTTCGCAGCCAGGCAGAGCTGATTCTCCGTTGTTCCAGAATATTCTAGTAACTTTGCACGCTTCATTTAGAAAGTTCGCTTTAAATTGAGCACGGCTGACAGCGACGGGCATTCTGTTCGACGACCGCCGAGCACGCTTGTCGCTTCGCCGCCGCCTAGTGATTCAGTCTATTGTGGGCGCAAGTCAGCCCAATAAACAGTTTTCTTTTAGAAGACCTTCTGTCCGTCTTCATCGCTGCTTCAACTGCCGTCACCACTACGTGACAATATTTTCTGCTTAGCAATGCTATAGGCCACCAGCAGTTTTTGAAGCGAATGCTTTACTGGGGCTAGCTGCGGCTCGTGTCGCGTACGCTGGAGTTTGACCTTCAGCTGACCAACAGCGCAACCATGTTTATACCCTCCTTACGGCGAGGTTCGCGTGTCCACCCATATATGTAAGAAGATACTGCGCCATTTTCTTTCCTCAAAACCAATTTTAATAACCAATCTTCACTCACCGCGGTGGCTCAGTGGTTAGGGCGCTCGGCTACTGATCCGGAGTTCCCGGGTTCGAACCCGACCGCGGCGGCTGCGTTTTTATGGAGGCAAAACGGTTTGGTTAAGTTTGGTTTATGGGGGTTTAACGTCCCGAAACGACTCAGGCTATGAGAGACGCCGTAGTGAAGGGCTCCGGAAATTTGGACCACCTGGGGTTCTTTAACGTGCACTAATATCGCACAGCACACGGGCCTCTAGAATTTCGCCTCCATCGAAATTCGACCGCCGCGGCCGGGATCAAACCCGCATCTTTCGGGCCAGCAGCTGAGCGCCATAACCACTCAGCCACCGCGGAGGCTTATGGAGGCAAAACGCTAAGGCCCCCGTGTGCTGTGCGATGTCAGTGCACGTTAAAGATCCCCAGGTGGTCGAAAGTATTCCAGAGCCCTCCACTACGGCACCTCTTCCTTTCTTCTTTCACTCCCTCCTTTATCCCTTCCCTTACGGCGTGGTTCAGGTGCCCAACGATATATGAGACAGACACCGCGCCATTTCCTTTCCCCAAAAAACCAATTATTATTATTATTAATAACCAATCTTCAATTTTCTTCACAGCACACCCCCCACCCCCGGGACAGTGGACACCTTCAGCCTAACCACGTTTATCCCTTCCTTACGGTGTGGTTCGAGTGTCCACCGATATATTTTTTCTTGACATTGTATGCGACAAAAACTGAGAAAAGAATAAGCCACACACATTGTACTCATCATACAGTATCTGTGTTGTGGTTAGGAACAGGTAAAGCAGGCCGCGTGCGCATGCTTTAATGCGATAACGTTAAGGAGCTCGTGCAGCAGGAAAGGCGGTGCCAACGTTGTGGGCCATTGTTGTGTTGGGTTGTGTTGTGTTGGGTTTTATGGCAGATATTTGGGGGAATAATAATTAATAATTAATAATTGGTTTTTGGGGAAAGGAAATGGCGCAGTATCTGTCTCATATATCGTTGGACACGTGAACCGCGCCGTAAGGGAAGGGATAAAGGAGGGAGTGAAAGAAGAAAGGAAGAAAGGGGTGCCGTAGTAAAGGGCTCCGGAATAATTCGACCACCTGGGGATCTTTAACGTGCACTGACATCGCACAGCACACGGGCGCCTTAGCGTTTTTCCTCCATAAAAACGCAGCCGCCGCGGTCGGGTTCGTACCCGGGAACTCCGAACCCGACCGCGGCGGCTGCGTTTTTATGGAGGAAAAACGCTAAGGCGCCCGTGTGCTGTGCGATGTCAGTGTACGTTAAAGATCCCCAGGTGGTCGAAATTATTCCGGAGCCCTCCACTACGGCACCCCTTTCTTCCTTCACTCCCTCCTTTATCCATTTCCTTACGGCGCGGTTCACGTGTCCAACGATATATGAGACAGATACTGCGCCATTTCCTTTCCCCAAAAACCAATTATTAATTTTTAATTATTATTCCCCCAAATATCTGCCATAAAACCCAACACAACACAAGACGACGAAGTTGTTCTGTATCAGAACACTGCCTTCACGTCTCTGCAGTTTTTTTTGGTAATTTGTGCTATAATCAGGGAGGCGCCGCTCCCTTTTTGCCACAGCGATGGAAGTGGAGGCTGCTGGGCCTCTATTGAAACCCGGTGGGTCGGCAGCAGCCGCCCAGGGGAAGCGCCTGCACCACCAGAGTGACTCGAGCAGCCAGGGCACTGTTGTGTACTCGGTGCCAAGTGAAGACTCCTCGTCCTCGGCCGTCGACGGTTTCATACCGGTTGTTGGCAAGACGGCCAAGCGCAGACTGCGTAGACAAGCCGAATCGTCCTCATCGAGCACGTCAACGGTGTCCTCATCAAGCACGCCGACGATCATCACGGCGCGAAGTTCCTCGGCGCGTACAGCCTTGTTTGTGCCGTTGAACCCAACGGACAACTTGAACCTCCTGAACAGCCAAGCCATCTCTATTTATCTGGAGAGCCTCGTACCGGGAGGCATTAAAGATGTCAGAATAAACCCGTTCAAAAACGTCGTTAGCATTGATGTGGTGGAGCGAAGTGCACTAGAGAGTTTAACCGCAATCGCCAAACTCGGCAAAATCAGTGTACGCCCCTTATTCTCCAGGACAGCGGCACTACGGCTGGCGTAATCTACAACGTCGATATCGCCATCAGTGACGCAGATTTACCCATGTTGATCAATACGGCAACCAACGGCATTTCCATCATTCAAGTTCAGCGGTTAGGAAGATCTACATGCATCAAGCAGACCTTCAAGGGTGACTGCATACCGTCGTGCGTGAAGGTTGGACACTTTCGTCATCCAGTTCGACCTTTTGTGCCTAAGCCACTTCAATGCAGGAAGTGCATGAGGATCGGCCACGTGAGCGGCGTCTGCATGAACTCCATCGTTTGCCCGCGACGCTCCGAGTCACAAAGCGGTGACGTTAGCCGCGCGACTACCTTGAAGTGCGCCAACTGCCACGGCCCTCATGACTTCCTCGAAAGACTGCCCCCGTCTAAAGACCGAGCGGGCGGTACTGAAGCAAATGGTGTGAGACCATTCTACGCACAAAGAAGCCGCCGCAAAGGTGCGACGACGTCATTCGCCCCGCCCAAGATCGTCAAAGAAAGCAGCCACATTTGAGAAGAATGCCCCATACGCAACTGCAGCTTGTCCGCCGCCACCAAAAACCGAACCAAATCAAGGGAGCCTGGCGCTAGGTGAGGCTGGACCTGCTGCCTCAGATTCAACTTGCCACCATTGCCAAAGCCTTCTACGCTTACTGTGTCAGGGATGTGGGCGCACTCAGGGCAGTATGCAGTGCCTACGACTGATCCAGCCAACAGGCACGATCAAGGCCATGACCCAGATATGCAAGTGATTGAAATGCTAACGTCACTAATGAATACCATGCGTGCTCTGCTTTCCAGCCTACGCATGCCAGCAGCAAATAGCGCACTTCAAGTGCTGGACGCGCTACATCCTGTTCTTGCCGCTCCAGAGTAAAAGGCATCATGGCACCCTCGGACCTGTCTTTTCAAAAGAAAGTCAAGCAAGCTTCCATTTTCCAATGGAATGCTCGTGGACTCCAGTCCCGGATTTCTGATTTACGGCACTACGTCTACGAGAATTACTTCCCCATTCTTGTGATTTGTGAACCAAAGACCCCGGAAATTTTGCGAATATCCTTTTATGAGGCATTTGCATCACCCACGCGCAACAGATCCAGCAAAGTCATCGTCTACATTCGACGTAAACTTACATATGTGCAACATTCAGTTCCTTCGAACGGAGACAATTAGTACATTTGCCTGACAGTGAAGAGCCGAGACCTGACGTTTACGCTACTGGTGGTGTTCTTGTCGCCATCAAGTCGTTTCGACGCCAGAAGGTTGAGTGGTTTGATGGCAGCTACACCTGCTCCGTGTGTCATTATGGGTGACTTAAATGCTCATCACACCATGTGGGGAGGCGTTAGGATGCATGTTAGGGGAAGACAGCTTGTGTCCTTCGCCTCTGACTATGACCTCCAGTGCCTTATTGACGGAAGCCCGACCTATATTCGAGGGGTGACTTATAGCAGCTGCTTGGACTTTACTTTCGTTTCACAGTGCCTTACCAACAGCGTCCGGTGGTTTTCAGATGTAGAAACCCATGGCAGCGACCATATTCCAACCTATCTGATTATTACCGGTCATTCCACATTTTCCCCAGCCACGTGTAGGCAGCGCATTGACTGGACAGTTTTTAAATTACTTATGGAGGATGCTTGCACAGAGGTCTTTTCTGCCGTCTTGAACAAAAAATTAAGAGGCCATGGAACACGCCACCTGCCCCTTTAACCCTGTCGCTAACTACACCGATTTTGACTTCGAATTGCAGCGACTGCAATCACAACGGCGCAGGGGAGAGCGCAGATAAGGACGCACCAAGTGCGGCTAGATCTAAGAGATGCTAGGCGCATACAGAAGAAGATTAAGCGCAGAATTCAGGCACTGCAAACACAACGCTCGAGGATATTTTGCCAAACACTTGATCCACGGAAGCCTTTGTCACGCGTTTGGAGTGCAATTCGGGGTCTTCCCACGTCCCCTCAACAGCGCTACCCGTTCAAATCCGTAGCGCTCCACCAAAGGCGCAGTGTGGTTGAGGTAGCGGAAGATTTCTGCGCAAGAATAACAGGTCCTCCAAATCCAGGCGCAAAGCTGCACTGGAACAATGTTCCACCCTGACGGGATTCTCGGATGGGTGTACTATTCTCCATGGAAGAACTTGATGCTGCGCTGTCTTGTTGTAGAAGGTCATCATCACCAGGGCCCGATGGTGTGACGTACTACGCACTTGCCAACCTTGGCCAAGAAGCTCGACGAGCTCTTTTGCACACTTATAACAAGTCATGGACTGCTGGCATAGTTCCTCATGATTGGAAGACCAGTCGTCTGGTTGCACTTCTTAAACCGGGGAAATCACCGCTCGGCCTTTCATCATACCGTCCAATTGCACTCGCCAGCTGCGTCGGCAAAGTCATGGAAAGAATGCTGCCCACACGCGTGGAATGGTACTTGGAGCGATATCAGATTTGTCCAACCTTCATGTCTGGGTTCCGACGGGGCCACTCTTCTATCGAAAACGTGGTTTGCCTTGTAACGTCGGTGCAACACAGCAAAAGGTTGAAAAGGTTGACCGTGGCATTGTTTTTGGATATCAAGGGCGCGTACGACAACGTAACGCATCGGGCCATTTTGGACGCAATGGAAGCTGCTGAGATCGGAGGCCACACGTTCAACTGGATACGCAGCTATTTATCAGAGAGGTCGTTTTTTGTCCTGACTGCGGACGGACCACCGTCCTTACACCGAAATTCGCGCGGAGTCCCTCAGGGTGGAGTGCTGAGCTCAGTTCTCTTCAACCTTGCTCTCATCGGCCTGGTCGACGTATTGCCGCAATCTGCTCAGATCTCGGTATATGCAGACGACATCTGTATTTGGGCATCAGGGGTAACCCGTCCTCAAGTTCGTGCAAGACTTCAAAAGGCGGCATCTATATTGACATCTTATCTTCGCTTGCAGGGCCTGATTGTCCACGTCCTCTCTTTCCTCGGGGGAAGGTCCTGGGGCGCATCAGTGTGCTCGATGCTACAACTGTACCATTCCCTATTTCTGGGCTACATGAAGTAGTCTTCCGATATTCAGTTCGATTAGAAAGACAAATATCAAGACTCTTCAAAGTGTGCAAGCGCAAGCTCTCCGTATCTGCCTTGGACTGCCTAAATGTGCATCAACAGCAGCAACTGTTCTTGTTGCCCGGGAACATCCTGTTACTACATACATTGCTGTTGACACAATGAGAACACATATTTGGCACCTCACACTGGTTCCCTGTCATCACCTTGCAACGCTCCCAATAATTAGGCCGCGTACTGCACTCGCCAAAGTCATTGAAGTCCATCGCGAATATCTTCCATGGAGTTGATCCCTGCGTCAAGACCGTGCTCACTCTTATGGAGTCTTGATGAACCCCGGGTTCACCTCTATATTCCTGGCATTACGAAGAAAGCTGGTGTATCACTACTGCCCGCTCTCAAACAACTGACGTTGAATCACCTGCATTCTTACGACAGTCACCGCATACATGTTTACACAGATGGATCAGTTCACTCGACCAGTTCTGCGGTGTGGGTGGTGATACCGGCCAGATCCATCTTCATTACATTGAAGACGACATATCCAACATCTTCAACTGCTGCGGAAATCGCAGCCTTACGGGCTGCGGTAGAGTTCATCAGTCAAGAACCTCCACATGACTAGACGGTTTTCACCGACTCTAAAGCAGCCCTTCAAGCCCTGCAAGCTGCGCTACGCCGCGGGTCACAGGAACAACTTGTTACTGAGATCCGTCTACTGTACCACGGCACCGTTTCCAAAGGTCATGACATCATTTTTCAATGGCTGCCAGGACACTGTGGTATTAACGGTAATCACCAGGCCGATGCGGCTGCGCGTTCGGCTCACAACGACGGACTTCCAGTGAACATCCCAATATCAAGACCTGAAGCTGCGTGTGGGCTTCGCCCTTTGGCGCTGGAGCTCACAATTTCAGCGTGGAACACGGGAGAGTTTTGCAACCTCCGCCTCAAGGCACTGGACCCCGGGCCGCGCCTTCGTATTCCACGCAACTTATCACGTCGCGAAGCAACATTTTTATGCCGTTTATGGATCGGTGTTGCTTATACCAACCACTATTCTTTCCGGATGGGGATGGCCGACAGTCCTGCCTGTGAAAGCTGTGGTTGTGAGGAGACCATCGCTCATCTTCTCTGTCAGCTGTGAGTGCCCTGCATTTGCGAGTGCAAGACATACACTGTGTTGTGCCCTGGACCGCCTCAATTCTCGCCCATTAACAGAGCAAAAGATCATCGGTCCGTGGCCACAGCAGTCTTTTGCCCACAAGGCATACAAGGCACTCTTTGCCTACTTTAGTGCGACTGGATTGAGTGACAAATTGTGACAGCGTTGTGCGTGTGTGTGTGTTATGCCTTTTTTTCCCTTCTCTCTTCCTCCGTTTAGTGCCCTAATTCCTCTTCCCCAGTGCAGGGTAACCAACTATAACCCCTTTCTGGTTAACATCCCTGCCTTTCCCTCCTCCTCTTTATCTACCTATCTATGGCACATAGGCGGTTAAGGCCATCATTGGCCAAACGCAAGGTATAGAAAATTTTCTTGTGCCGGATTTCATATGACAGAAATGAAGCGGTAGTGTAAAGAAGGACTTAAAATGTTTTTTCACACCATCTAGTTAAGGTAAAAGTGAGAATCTTTCGAAATGGCTAGTGGTAAAAGCTTTAAAAAAGGTCAGGTAACCTCAGCGACCATCCTTTGCAGAGGAAGGATGTCGAGGCCCCCAACCAATGAAATACACACCTCAGCATCCTTGTCAGGAATGAGAAGGTGGCTGAGATGTATCACATGAAAGGGAGGCATTCATAGTTCATTAGGACAACCAACCTCTCGTAAAAAGTTAAAAACATAAGAAATGTCAACAGTTGTGTTATCACTCAAGAGTAGTGCTGGGTGAAATAGAATGCATTGATTATAAAATTGACTAAAATACTTTTCTTAGCTTTTCTAGGTTTGAACATGTATATAAGATATGGTTTAGTGTGAGCTCGTCGCCGCATCTACCACAAACTGGTTTGGCTTCTTTTGTAAGTAAGTAGTTTTGTGTCAAGTGTGTGTTTCCTATGCGAAGGCGACTTAAAGATTACTTCAGTGAAACGTTCCTTGTGTCTGCATGACTTACATTCCCCCATGGTGGGCTTTATGAAGTGCAGTTGGTTGTTCAGTTCATTATCCCACTCTGTGCCATTTGTTCTTTACTTTGTTATGCATGAACTTCATGCAGTCTTTAAAAGGTATGTTCACTTTTTTATTGCACCATTTTGAGCTTTTACTGCTGCTGAGTCTGCTATCTCGTTACCCTCTATGCCGACTTGGCTCGGGACCCAGCAGAACCTTATCATATGTCCGTGTGTTGTGACTTTTCCTGTGCTGTGTATTATGAGGCCTACTAAGGGTTCAACTGCATTTCTTGACTGCAGCGCTGTGAGTAGGCTGAGGGAATCTGTGTATATTGTCACGCGTGAATGCGGTGATCACTTTTTAGTTACTTTGTTTAGGCGACGATAGTCCACACAAAACCGCAGTGTACCATCTTTTTTCTTCACGAGGACGACATGTGCCGCCCAGGGACTACGAGAGGGCTGAATGACGTCGTCTCCAAGCATCTCCTTAACTTGACGGCTGATTGCGGCGCGTTCCGTGGAAGACACGCGGTAAGGTGACTGTCTGAGAGGGTGCACGGCGTCATCTGTAATTATCCGATGCTTGGCCAAGTGTGTTCTGCCGACGCGGGAAGAAGTCGAGAAGGTATCGCCGTAGCGCTGGAGGAGATTTTCTACTTGGCCTCTCTGCTGCGGCGAAAGTGCGGGGTTAATGTCGTACTGGAAGTCGGGAACACCGGTGTGAACTTCTGTTGACGACACCATGGCAAGACTGGGCGCTCGTCGAATGTCGGCGATACCATGAACGTGGGCCACAGTACTCCCCAGGCTAAGATGTTTGGTGCTCACTGCCAAAATTCGTAAGCAGGACTTCGGTTTCTCCGTTTTCGAGGTAAACGACCCCTCTGGCGACAACAAGGCAGCGGTCGAAAAGCATAATTGGTTTGC
Organism: Amblyomma americanum; assembly: GCA_030143305.2. Classification (NCBI taxonomy): domain Eukaryota; kingdom Metazoa; phylum Arthropoda; class Arachnida; order Ixodida; family Ixodidae; genus Amblyomma; species Amblyomma americanum. Next base: position 45,354 of record JARKHS020027048.1, read on the forward strand.
TTTCGACGACACCTTCAAACTTTCGCAGCGTCTTCGCGCCGACAGAGACCACAACACTCGAATGGGGTGGAATGGTGACGTCATCAAGGATGGAAAGAGCCGCGGGACGTTCGAAAGCACTGTGGATTGCGTTCTCGGTGGAGAACGTCACTGACTTCAATTTAAGGTCAATGACCGCGCCATTTTCTGTCAAAAAATCCATTCCGAGGATTACGTCCCGGGAACACTGGTCGATTACGACGAAGGTGGCCAGGTACGTGTCCTCTTCGATGGTTAATCGTGATGTGCACGTGCCAGCTGGGGTGATCAAATGACCCCCGGCAGTACGAAGCTGTGGGCCCGTCCAAGGTGTGGCCACCTTTTTCAGAGTCGCGGCAAAAGGTCCACTGATTACCGAGTAGTCGGCGCCGGTGTCCACAAGTGCGGTGACGTCGGTACCGTCGATTGAAATGTTCAGATCAGCAGTTGTAGTCGTAGGTGCACGGGAACGTCGCGGAGTTCGCTCACGGCTGCGGTGCGGCACCAGGCGGTTTCGTTGCGGCGAAGAATTGATGCGGCGAGGCGTGTTATCTGGTCTGGTGATCGTCGGTTCGTCGTATAAGCGGTCGGTCATGTTTGTGCAGCAGTGGAGGATCTTGGACATGTCGCAGGTGAGCAACCTTGCCCCCAAAGGTTGCCGCTTCTAGTTTTCCCGACGGGGACTAGGAGACCTTCCACGCGAAATGTCGGCGGAAAAACGTCGCGGAGACGAGAAACGACGTGGAGACGGCGACCGGGCATAGCAGTGTGGTGCTTCGGGTGTCGCGGCCAGGTAATCGCTTATTTCTGGAGGCCATTGACCACGCTGCGGTCGGGGCGCATCGACACGATATCCCTGCAGACCCGTACGTCGGTAACGACAGTTGCGGTAGACGTGACCGGGCCCGCCGCAGTGATAGCACAGAAGGCCATAATCGGCGGTACGCCAGACGTCGCTCTTCCGAGGGAGAACCTGAGAAGGGTGAGGTGGGTGTGGTTGGCGGTGAATGTGGCCAGGTGTATCCGGGCGACTTGGAGGCGGCGGTGGACGGCGAACGGCTGCGGCGTGTGTCATCTGGGGTGTTGTGTTCGGGTGAAGAGGGGCTGGCGGCGTGAGCGCCTGTTGGACCTCTTCACGAATAATGTCCGAAATAGAAGAAACTTGCGGCGACTCCAGGGCTGGAAAGACCTTTTGAAGCTCTTCGCGTACGACGGTCCGAATGGTTTCCCGAAGGATGTCGTGGCTAGAAGCATCGACACCGCTGGTAGACATCGGCGACGGCGGACGCTCGTACTGTCTGGATCTCATGTCGAGCATCTTTTCCATCGTAGTGGCTTCGGAAACAAATTCGGTGACTGTTTGGGCGGGCTTCGAGCTAACCCAGCGAAGATCTGCTCCTTGATGCCCCTCGTAAGAAAACGCAGCTTCTTCTCTTCGAACATGTTGGGATCAGCCCGGCGGAAGAGCTTCGCCATGTCCTCGGAGTAAACGAGGACGGTCTCGTTTGGTAGTTGGACGCGTGTCTGGAGGAGCAGCTCGGAACGTTCTTTCCTGAGGACGGTGGTAAAAGCCTGCAAAAACTGAGTCTTGAAGGAGCCCCATGCTGTTATTGTGGCTTCTCGGTTCTCAAACCAAATACGAGCTGCACCCTCCAGTGAAAAAATCACGTGCTGCAGCTTCGAGTCGTCAGCCCACCTGTTGTATTGGGCTATGCGCTCGAACTTCCGGAGCCAGTCCTCAGGGTCCTCACCTGGGAAACCTTGAAAGGTGGGTGGTTCGCGTGGCTGCTGCAGCACGACAGACGGCAAAGGGATGGCATCCGGCATGCTGACGGAGGTGTTTGTGGGCACTGATGGTCGCGCTGAGGTCAGTTTCCTGGCGGTCGGACGAGACTGCAGAGGCCCGAACTCTGGTTGCAGTCCTTGCAGCCGCCGGCTACTTTGATGGGTGGGCGACTCTCAAGGTGTCAAGCGGGCTCGAGTCCCGGCTTCTTGGAGGGGTCCCGAGCATGGGGTGCACTACCCAGCAAAGCTCCACCAAAATGTCACGCGTGAATGCGGTGATCACTGAACACCGGAACGCAGGATCCGACGAACGTCTGTACCACAGCTCAAGATCGCTGACACCTCCGCTTCCTCTTCTTCGAGACGGCGCGTGCTTCAGGTCAGCGCTAAGCGAAAATGCGGAATGCACTGTGTCAATATTATACTGTTTTCGATGTTCTCGTACTATTTTGTCCACAGCCATACACACTGCGTAACATTTGGCAGTAAAAATTGATACATAACTCGGAAATCTTACTATTTTTCCCATTTCTCATGTACTACGGCACTTCCAACGTGCATCGCTGTTTTAGCGCCATATGTGTAAAACTCAATGTAGCTTGAATATTTCTCTTTCAGAGCCAAGTATTGTTGTAGAAGATGTTCTTGTGGTGTTTGTTTTTACGAAACTGTGTTAGCGTGAAGTCGCAAGCAGCACGAAGACAGTACCATGGTGGCAATGGATCGTGCCTCGGGGCAATTTTTGGTAGAGCATCTAGTACTCCGAGTTCATGACATGCATCTTCAAAGCGTAGTAACAAAAGTTAGATCGATTGTGGTTCATTATTGAACAGTCTCCTAGATCTGCACTTGGTAACTACGGGGTAACAAAGGAGTTTTGGTAAGGATCTTACTTTTAGTACATGTGCACAGGTAAGTATTGCTCTTCTGTTTGCAAGAGATGGTTCATTTGTTTCTACATATAGACTATTTATGGGGGATGTTTTGTATGCACCAGTTGATATACGAAGACCCAGGTTATGTACGGGATCCAGTATTTTAAGTATGATGGTCTTGCAGACCCATACACAATGCATCCATAGTCCAAAGTAGACCGTACTACGGAGCGGTATATCTGTAAAAGGCATAACCTTTCGGACTCCAGTGTTTCCTTGAGAGTACTTTCAGTATATTTAGAGATCGAGAAGCTTTGTTTATGTGGGGTAAGAATGCGAGCTTTCGGTCAAAAGTTATGCCTAGGAATTTATGCTCTTCTTTTACTTGTAGAACACTTTCATTCAAGTGCAGGGTGGGATAAATCTGAATGCCTCGTTTCAGTGAGAAAAGGACAGAAACTGTTTTTTGTGGAGAGAACCTAAATCCATTTTGGACTGCCCAAGTTGCTGGTTTGTTGTGTCTGTCTTTCGAATGTTGATAAGCTGGAAGATGTGCATCAAATTTGAAGGTCGTCAACTTATACGGAATGCATGATGGCATTTGGAATTATTCGCGATGTTGAGTTTATTTTTGCAATAAAGAGTGTGGTACTTAGAATAGACCCCTGCGGTACGCCGTTTTCTTGGATGAATTTTTTGAAAGCGTGCAGCCTAGACGTACACGAAAGGAACGGTCAGAAAGAAAGTCTTTTAGACATTTCAGCATCCTACCACGAATACCTAGATCCGCGACGTCACGAAGAATCCCATACCTCCAGGTGGTATCATAATCTTTTTCCAAGTCAGAAAATACTGCTAGACAGTGCTGTTTGTGTATGAATGCTTCACGGACTGCGTTTTCAAGACCGACGAGATCTTCATTTGTACAGCATGCTTTTTTAAAACCACATTGGTGGATATCAAGAAGTTTTCGCGATTCAAGGAAGAACATTAATCTAATATTTAGCACACCTTCAAAACATTTAGCAAGACAACTCGTAAGTGCTATTGACCTGTAACTACCAGCCGAAGTTCGCGGTTTTCCAGATTTTAGGAATGGCACAACCACGGCGTTTTTCCAGGCCTCTGGAATTTTCCCGGACTGCAATATTTTATTGAAGAATTTTAGAACAGCTTCTACAGCATCTTCGGGGACGTGAGCAAGCATTTCGCAATAGATTTTGTCTGGGCCTGGTGCTGTCTTTTTGCCGGCCGAATGTACTGTACGGATTTCTTGTAGTGTAAATAATTTATTTCAATGTTCATTTGTATTGCCACTTGTCGGCAGTCGTTGTTTTTCAGTTGTGTTTTTGTGCTTTAATAATGATTGGGTGTAGTGTGAGGAGCTAGAAACTGTGGCCAAATGTTCCCCTAGTTTGTCGGCCTGTTCGCTAATGCTTGTTTGTGTATCTGGAGCTGTTAGGAAAGGAATTGTGAAAGGAGTAAAGCTGCCATCAAGTTTGCGGACTTGCTCCCACATTTGTTTCGATATAACTGAACTATTTTTGGACGACACATAGTTTTTCCATGAAGTTTTTTCAGCATTGCGACGTATGTACCGTGCTTTTGTTATGAGGTTGTCATGTGTGGGGTACCTTCGGAAAGTTTCTCAGGCTTTGTTTTGTTTCTTTTTGCTTCTCTGCAATTTTATGTGTACCAGAGCTTATTATTTTGTCCTACAACTCCTGGCGATTGAGGAATGGCTATACGTGCACCCACAATGATACATGTTGTAAAAATTTCATTTAGTTCGACAACGCTAAGATTATCACAAAACATTTTCTCCAGACAGGCCTTTTCTTGAAATAGTGGCCAGTCCGCTAAGTGCAGCTTAAAACGGCGTGGTTTTGTTGGGATTATTGGTGGTGGTGATGCACAGTTAATTACCACTGGAAAGTGATCACTTCCGTACGGGTTATCAAGAATATCCCACTTAAAATCGGTAAAAACGAATGGAGAGCTAAAAGACAAGTCTATGCAACTCATCTTACCTGAGGATGAAGAGCATCATGTGGGTTTGCCTGTATTGAGCAAGCAGACGTTATTGCACAGAATAAAATCTTCTAAAATCCGACCTCAAGTGTCGTCGTTCACTCCCCCAAAACGAGGAGTGGGCGTTAAAATCGCCGACTACCAGATACGGCTCTGGTAGCTGCCTAAAAAACTCCTCTAGACCTTGTAGCGTAACAGTGAAGATGTGGTAGAAGATATATAGAGCATACGGTAATTGTTTTAATGCTTAGGACGACGGTGACTGAAACGGCTTCATAATTCGTCTGGAGCTTTATTTCATGGGTTGCAACGCCGCTCTGAACTACAACAGCAACGCCTCCAGAGAGCCTATTTGCTTGCTCACGGTCACGGCGAAAGACAATACTTTTTAAAAATATTTTCATGAGTTTGACCCAAGTTTGTCTCCTGCAGACACAGTGCTACAGGAGATAGAGAATTCGGGATATCTGTTGCGCCACTATAGTTATTTAGAATTCCACGGCAGTTCCAGTGTGTAAGGAACGCCATGATGATATTTTTTATTGGGAGGGGGGGGGGGGGGCGGGATTGTATTGAGAGCTTAGGTCCCTCCTTACTGAGGGCCTGTTATGAATGTTTTTGCTTTTTTGCGATCAAGACAGTTCCGCCTCCGCAGCGGCGCAGTGAGCTCTGACTTGTGTCCATCGCCTCACTGGAGGCGTTGGAGTTCTGCGGGGAGCCCGCGGGCAGGGAGGTTGTGGGCTTCTCTCGAACAGGGGAAGCCTTGCGGACTGCCGACTTGGTGGCCGGCGGGCCCTTTTTCGGGGGTGGCATAGCATCTTTCGCTCCATCTGCAAAGGGCGCGGATGGCCCTGCCTCAGCCTCACTAGGTGTGAGCTGGGCAGGTGCCGAAGGCCGCTGTGGTGTGCCGCGCCCACGCACAACATCGGCGAAGTTTGTACATGCAGTGAAAGAGATTGTGCACTGAGTTGTTGCGTAACGCTGTCTTGCCTCTTTACATGTTATATTTTCATTGGTCTTTATGGTAATTATTTCCTTTTCTTTTTTTTCCATGCAGGGCACGACCTTGAATAAGCGGCATGGTCGCCTTGGCAGTTTGCGCAACGTGGCGCATCGTCGCAGTCTTCGGATTTATGATCATTGGAGGCACATTTGGCGCAGGTATCGCGGCCACGTCAGCTTTGGGACCCGTGGCCAAATCTCGGACATTTGAAGCAGCGTCGAGGGTTAGGTATATACGGACGGACGGGGATTTTTGCATATCCTACCTCGATTGGCTAGGGCAAGGTGCAGGAGGAGAAGGTCAGAACCAGGTGCTTTGTCGGAATTTTCTTCTCTTTACCGATTTTGATTCTGTGTACTTTAGTCACATTCTGATCTGACAATCCTTCGAGCATTCTTCTTCGGTTAGTTGCAAGAAGTCATTGTCAGAAATGACGCCGCGCACTGTGTTAAGAGTTCTATGTGGAGTCACGGAGACAGGAATATCACCAAAATTTTCGATGCTTGCCAGCTTTGAAATCTGAATGATATCGATCAGCTCGAGCAAAAGGTCACCACTAGCTTGTTTTCTCACTTTATACTTAGGACCAAGGGAATCTGTGAGAACTTTGGATACTAGAAACAGGGATATAAGTCTGGCTGCCTTTTCTTTTTGTCCGCTATGAACGACGTCGTACTTTGGGAAGGTAGTTTTCTTTTCGCTGAAAAACTGAGAGGTGACATCGGTCCGCCCTCTTTTCAGAGGGCGATCATTTGAAACGAGAGAGGTAGCCATAAAAAAGTTTGTTCTTCGGCCATTGTGCCAGCCCCCAACCATGGAGCCCAACAAGGGGACGGGACAGGAACACGTAAGTTCTGCCCACGCCAGCTGTACACCACTGCTATAACCAAACATGGGCAACTCAGGGTAGTTACGCCACACAAAGTTAACCCTTGCCGCCTATGAAATATGTAGGAAAAAACGGGAAGAGAGGAGGAGACAGGAGAGTTGTGAGAAAGACGATAGGAAAGTAAAAGATGGAGAGGAGGACAGGAAAAGGCGACCGCCGATTTCCCCCGGTCGGGTCAGGCCGGAGGTGCCATCTACAGGAAGCTGAGACCAAAGTGGTGTGTTGCCTCTGCCGAGGGGCCTTAAAGGTCCAAACGCGCTTAATCGGCTGAACCACCAGAAGCCCCTTTTTCCCCGGACATGGCGATGCCACGCACGGCGAGGCGCGGGTGCTCGGGTCCGTGGTGATGCACCGTTCACCATCATCCCCCTGCAGTGCAGTCCCTGTGGATGCTCGGGAACCCTGTGGTGTCGCCACTCACCAACGCCTGCAAGCTGCAGACGCCCCCCCTGCGGCAATGTGGGCCATTGTTGATGGCGTTGTAACAGTAAACACGAGAATCTGCCAATAAAAAATTACAGGATTGCTCTGCAGTCTGCTTAAGAGCGCAAATGCGAAAGCCTTTCTCTTCCCTCTTCCTCCCTTCATTTTTCTTATAATTTCGGCAAGTCTTTTACTATTCTTTCGTTATTTTTGTTTTGATTGTTTTTAGTTCTGTATCTATTTTCTTGTTTTTATTTTTTATTTCTAATTTTCCATTTCATTACATACATGTTGCTCAAAGGGGCCATTACATGGTCGTTCTTCATATTGTGGTTTTGTGCTTCAGTAACTAACACAAGAGCTTATGATTCAGTTTCCGAAATTTGGGTGGCCTGGACGAGCTGTATATTCCAAAAAAAAATGCGATCGAGATTAAGAACGGGGAACTCCTCCCATCCGGCAGCGACCGCCATATTAAATGCTGTCGTGACGTCACAATAGGGCCTACACTGAGCTGCGTCGTCTGCTCTCGTTGCTGCAATATGCGCAGTGAAGTCTCATTCCCCCCTGCACTTCCGCGGGCGATCGAAGTAGCAGTCATCCCCCATATATGAGTGACTGGTGCCGCAAAAGCGTTAATAACAGTAACGCAGTCATTCTTCGGTATAGGTAGGGTCCGGTCACACTATTGGCCGATGCGACGGCGATCGGCGGTCGGTTGGCTGGTCGGTATGCAAATGCCGTCGCTGACTCACTGGTCTGCCAAGCTAGACCCACGACGACGCCAGCACGATGAACGACCCCGTATCGCAGTAGTGTAAAGAGTGAACTTAGAGGGAACTGGCCGAGTGTGGTGGAGGGCTTGTTGGTATGACATTCTATAAACTTAAGAACCATAAAACTTATTGGACCTGATAATGCTAGCCACGGCGACGTACGCGATGCGCATGCACCAGCGAAGATGATCTTTCATTCGGTGTCTGCGCATAGTGCCTATCGGCGAGGCAAGCGACACGGGCAGAAAACGCCGCACGACGGTGCCGCTCGCCGCCGTCGCCTGGTCTTCTGCGGCCGAGCGAAAGCTTCACGCCCGGTGAAAAGGTGGCCCGAAAAACTGCGCTTGTGTACCTTATCCGTATCGAAAAAAGCGAAACGAGCGGCTGCATTTCATATCTTCGCACTTTCTTACTAATCTGCGGGGAACTCTTGCCAGATTCTTGAATTTCAGTCGACGATGGACCGCCGGCCCCTTTCGCGACGAGACCTAGCGAGTACGGACGATTCGTGTGTGCGATTTCGGCGAATGCGGAGAGCGAATTCGCAAGTTTTAGCGCCTGGAAATAGCTTTCGGGCGTATTTTTGGCTACAGTGCCCTCAAAGCGACGACTGCCTACTTCGCAGAGCGCGAGTACAATAAAGGGGAAGTGTCGATATGTGACCCGGTCTGCACAGCACATGCTGAAGGCAGCCGGCAGCAGCCGCCGGCGTCGACTTTGACGACAAATCTGGTTGCTTTCATGAATTCAAGCAATGTTCGAGCGTATATATAGCTAAAGCGATTTAAAATCAAATATTGATGACATAAGAGGAAGCAGATACAACTAAGCGGGAAGCGCCGGTTTTACTTGATGCATTTCCCAAGGAGGCGATATAGCATCAGCGGCGCTTAATAATTGCAGTGTTATCGTAGTGTGCATATGAGTAAAGCTAACATTTGTGAGCAATACTACATAATATTTAAGGTGAGGAGAGCCCACCTTGCCCTTTATGCCAAGCAAACGAGCAGTACAGTTTGTGCAGAGCTACGTAAACAACCCCAGCGCGGGGCTGCAGTTGTCGTGATCGTCGCTTTCCTGGGTCACAATGCGCACGCACAGTAAACAATAAATGATGTACTATTATTTTCAAGCACTCATTTACACGGCGGCGACTATTGATCGGTGCGAGCAGGTAAAGCATTCGAGTCGCGTAGGGTTTTGCAAGTGGCTTGGTTCCTGCAAAAGGGTTCTACGAGCCGAAGGGAATGTATGTAGGACTTACAAATGCGCACATGCAAGTCATTTTATTCGGCACTTTTCCTCCTCCTTTCGTGCTTCAAGGTTACTATTGCCGCCAATATTTGCAGTGTTTGTTCGTTTTTCAAATCTGCCACGACACCACCTTATCGCTTTGTTTGCGACGCAAGACGCGACTAGATTTATCTCGATTGATCGCAGCCAGGCAAAGCTGATTCTACGTTGTTCCGGAATGTTCTAGTAACTTTGCGCCCTTTATCTCGAATGTTCGCTATCAGCTTTAAATTGAGCACGGCCGACAGCGGCGGGCGTTCTGTTCGACGACCGCCGAGCACGCTTGTCGCTTCGCCGCCGCCGAGTGATTCAGTCCATTTTGGGTGCAAGTCAGCCCAATAAACAGTTTTCTTTTAGAAGACACTGTTGTCCGTCTTCATCGCTGCTTCGACTGCCGTCACCACCACGTGACATCTGGTGGAGGTGCGGGGTAACTTCCATGTTCCGGACGCCCCCTTCAAGTCGTGAACCCAGCCCTAAGCGCTTCACACCCGAGGACGAACCAGCAGCTCAGCGAGCCAGCCGACGTCTCCAGGGAGAGGAGCCTGAGTTTGGGAAACTGCCGGACCGCACCAGACAGCGAAAAGACGCTGCTACGAGCACCGCAACCTCGCCGAAGATGTCGACACCGATCATACTGCAGCAGCCGCGGGTGCCGCCAACTTTCAGTGGATCCCTAGTCGAAGACCCTGAAGAATGGTTGGACCAATTTGAGCGCGTGGCGTCATTCAACAAGTGGGATGATGCGGCAAAGATTGGACACGTTTTTTTCTCATTGGATGGCTCCGCACGCACGTGGTACGAAAACTACGAGTCGTCCCTTACGACATGGGAGCTATTCAAGAGAGAACTATTGAAGGTATTCACCAGTGTCGTGAGGAAAGAAAGAGCCGAACGACTCCTCGAGTCCAGGATCCAGCTTCCGAATGAGCCCGTCCGCAGTTACGTCGAGGAGATGAAGCGCCTATTTCGCCGCGCCGATCCCGGGATGACCGAGGAAAAGAAAGTTCAGTTTTTAATGCGCGGCGTAAAAGAACAACTCTTTGCAAGCCTCGTCCGCCAGCCGCCAAAAACAGTCGAGGAGTTTATGCAAGAAGCCTGCACGATTGAGAATACCCTCGACGTTCGAGCTCGGCAGTACAATCGCCCTTCCTCTGCCTGTGCAATCCGTTCGGACACGCCGGCCACCACCAGCGACAGCTTGCGGGAAGTTATCCGCGAAATCGTCCGAGAGGAGCTACGCCGATTACTGCCATCTTCCCCACAGCCACAAGCAGCGACTGTGATGGATGTGGTACGGGAAGAAGTGCAACAGGCACTTGGCACCCCGACGGCCACAGAACCACAGGCCATGACCTACGCCGCTGCAGTAAGTACTGCTCAGCCCCAGCGACAACCCCCACGTCCTCCCCGAGATGAGCCAATCGTTCCACAACGCCGCCTCCCTAGCCCCCGCCCGCCCAGCCTATGACCGACGCTCAAGCCCCAGGAAATGCGACGCCTGGAGGACTTCCGACAACCGGCCGTTGTGCTTCCATTGCGGTGAGGCCGGCCATATTCTTCGTCACTGCCCGTACCGACGTATCGGTCTTCGAGGATTTGCCGTTAACGCCCCACGACCACGCTTCGGACAACGTCCGCACGAAATCGACGAGTACCTGCGTCGAGAAGAGTACACGCCGAACCGCTTTTCGCGCTCACCATCGCCGTCAACCTCGCGCTTTGCGTCGCCACGCCGCAGCTACGCAGCCGCGGTACGAGGAAGGTCGCCCAGCCCCCGTAGAGGAAACTAAAGGCAGCAACCTCTGGAGGTGAGGTTGCTCACGAGCTAAACGCCGAAGATCCTCCACCGACCACGCCCCATGAAGACGCTGCACCCGCGACGCCGCATGAAGAACCGACACTCGCTGCACCGACGCCGCACACAATGAGAACCTCGACCACGACGCAAGCTACCTTGAAATCGACGCCGCCACCCAGAGGAGCTTCGACCACACGCCCAACCCGTGACTCGCATACGCGACGAAGCCGTGACCCGACGCCGAGAGCGACATGCAATGCAAGAGCCAGGACCTCCGACCTGGAAGTGACTATCGACGGCCGGAAAGTTACCGCTCTAGTCGACACAGGAGCCGATTACTCGCTGATGAATGGAACATTCGCTGCGCAGCTCAGAAAAGTCACAACGGCTTGGGACGGCCCACAAATTCGCACCGCTGGGGGCCACCTCATTACGCCATCAGGACGATGCACAGCGCGAGTGACTGTCAAAGGACATACCTATCCTGCGACCTTTGTTGTGCTACCGCAATGCTCCCGCGAAGTGATCTTGGGTATGGATTTCCTTAATGAGCATCAGGCGATCATCGACCTGCGATCCAAGCTGATCACGCTTTCGACGGACGAAGCCATCGCTTCGATGAAAACTCGGGAAAATCACGTTGCCCTAAGTGTCCTGGAGGAAGAAGTGAGCGTCCCACCCCGTTCAAGCGTTATCGTGACCGTAGGCGCCACGAAAGCCATAAACACTGAAGCCATCATCGAGGGGAACATGCAGTTGCTACTAGACCGAGGAATCAGCATCGCAAGAGGCATCGCACATTTCCGCAATGGCCAGGCCGAAGTACTGCTGACTAACTTCAGCGAAGAATACCGGCATATTAACAGAGGAACGACGATTGCTTTCTACGACGAAATATCTGACGTACGAGATTCCTTCGCCCTCTCCGACCCCTCCGCAGAAGATCCGCCTGACCAAGAGAACTCGCCCACTTTCGACATCAACCCAGCCCTGCACCGGAACAGACAAGACCAGATCCGCAATCTGCTTCAAAACTACAGTGAGTGCTTTTCGACATCGCCGAAGGTGCGACAGACGCCAATTGCCAAGCATCGCATTATAACGGATCAACACGTCCGACCTCTCCGTCAAAGCCCCTACCGTGTGTCTCCGCGAGAACGACAAGCCATCCGGGACCAAGTCGAAGAAATGCTTCGCGACGACGTCATCCAGCCTTCAAACAGCCCATGGGCGGCACCGGTTGTTCTAGTGAGAAAGAAAGACGGCGCACTTCGATTCTGCGTGGATTACCGCCGCTTGAACAACATAACAAAGAAGGACGTCTACCCCCTCCCCCGCATCGACGACACACTGGACCGCCTCTGCAACGCCAAATATTTCTCATCGATGGACCTCAAGAGCGGCTACTGGCAAATTGAGGTCGACGAAAGAGATCGCGAGAAGACAGCATTCATAACTCCGGATGGGCTGTTTGAGTTCAAGGTGATGCCATTTGGTCTCTGTTCCGCACCAGCGACGTTTCAGCGAGTAATGGATACAGTGCTGGCAGGCCTGAAGTGGCAGATTTGTCTGGTATATTTAGATGACGTCGTTGTCTTCGCCTCGAACTTTGAAGAGCACCTCAAAAGACTTCGAACAGTACTAGACGCAATCAAGTCGTCTGGCCTAACCTTGAAAGCAGAGAAATGCCACTTTGCCTACGAAGAGCTGCTGTTTCTAGGCCACATCGTTAGCAAGGAAGGAGTACGCCCAGACCCGCAGAAAACCGCTGCTATTGAACAGTTTCAACCGCCGGCCGATAAGAAAGCAGTGCGCAGATTTCTCGGACTATGCGCATATTACCGACGATTTGTGAAAAACTTTTCGCGCATCGCCGAGCCCCTGACCCAACTGACGAAGGCAGACGTGCCGTTTAAATGGGAAGCGCCGCAAGCAGAAGCCTTCAAGGAACTTCAGCGTCGTTTACAGTCCCCACCGATCCTTGCGCATTTTGATGAAAACGCCGATACTGAAGTTCATACCGACGCAAGCAGCGTGGGACTAGGCGCCGTTCTCGTTCAAAAAAGTGACGGGCTGGAGAAGGTCATCGCATACGCTAGCCGTTCCCTTTCCAAGGCCGAGGCTAACTACTCGACCACTGAGAAGGAGTGCCTTGCCATCATCTGGGCTACGTCGAAATTCCGCCCCTACCTCTACGGACGGCCGTTCAAGGTGGTCAGCGACCACCACGCGCTCTGCTGGCTTGCCAATTTGAAGGATCCCTCTGGCCGACTCGCTCGATGGAGTCTGCGTCTCCAGGAGTTTGACGTCACCGTCGTTTACAAGTCCGGACGCAAGCACTCTGACGCCGATTGCCTCTCGCGAGCCCCTGTAGATGCACCGCCGCCGGACGACGATGAGGACGCCTTCCTGGGACCCATCAGCCCCAGCTCTTTTGCTCAGCAGCAACGCTCGGACCCCGACCTAAAAGGCCTCATCGAGTACCTGGAAGGCAAGGTTTCTTCACCCCCCGCTTCATTCAAGCGACGACTGTCTTCCTTCTGTGTGCAGAATGACGTCCTTGTGAAGAACAACTTTACAGCGAACAAAACAGCCTACCTCCTTGTTGTACCTACTTGTCTCCGCGAAGAAGTTCTACAGGCTTCACACGACGAGCCGACAGCTGGACATCTCGGGTTTACTCGCACCCTCCGCCGCATTCAAGACAAGTATTACTGGCCCCGACTGTCTGCCGATGTCGCACACTATGTGAAAACATGCCGAGATTGTCAGCGACGAAAGACTCCTCCCACACGACCAGCAGGATTTCTGAACCCCATTGAACCTCCCTCAAGACCCTTTCAGCAGATTGGCTTGGACTTGCTTGGCCCTTTTCCAACGTCAACATCTGGAAATAAGTGGATCATCATAGCGACCGACTACCTGACCCGCTACGCCGAGGCGAAAGCCCTACCGAACGGAACAGCAGCAGAAGTGGCCAAATTTTTCGTGGAGTGCATTCTTCTTCGACACGGCGCCCCCGATGCTGCTCATCACGGACAGAGGAACAGCATTTACGGCGGAACTCACGCAAGCCATCCTGCGCTACAGCCAAACCAGCCACCGGAGGACAACTGCATACCATCCGCAGACCAACGGACTGACCGAGCGCCGTGAACAAAACCATCGCCGATATGCTCGCTATGTATGTCGATGCCGAACATAAAACCTGGGATGTCATCCTGCCTTACGTCGTCTTCGCCTACAACACCGCAGTGCAGGAGACCACCCAGATGACGCCTTTTAGGCTCGTCCATGGCAGGGATGCCACGACCACGCTAGACCGCCATGCTGCCCAACGTTACAGAAGAAGAGAACGTCGACGTTGCCGCCTACCTTCAACGCGCAGAAGCAGCTCGAAGGCTTGCCCGATTACGGATCAAAGATCAGCAGCGGTCCGACGCCAGACGCTACAACCTACGAAGACGCAACGCGGAATGCAAGCCAGGAGACCAAGTCTGGGTGTGGACGCCCATTCGCCGCCGTGGATTGAGTGAAAAGCTTTTGCGCCGCTATTTCGGCCCGTACAAGGTTCTTCGTCGGCTGGGTGAACTGGATTATGAAGTCATCCCTGACGCAATGACTGCATCCCAGCGACGCCGCGTACGACCAGAAGTTGTCCATGTAGTCCGTCTGAAGCCGTATTATGCGCGCTAAAGGCCGCTGCATTTCCATGCTCTATTTTCGCAAGATACGTTTTTTTTCCCTTACTAGTCGCATTATTTGTTTTAATGCATCGGGTCGATGCTTCTTTGAGAGGGGGAGTAATGCCGCCAATATTTGCAGTGTTTGTTCGTTTTTCAAATCTGCCGCGACACCACCTTATCGCTTTGTTTGCGACGCAAGACGCGACTAGATTTATCTCGATTGATCGCAGCCAGGCAAAGCTGATTCTACGTTGTTCCGGAATGTTCTAGTAACTTTGCGCCCTTTATCTCGAATGTTCGCTATCAGCTTTAAATTGAGCACGGCCGACAGCGGCGGGCGTTCTGTTCGACGACCGCCGAGCACGCTTGTCGCTTCGCCGCCGCCGAGTGATTCAGTCCATTTTGGGTGCAAGTCAGCCCAATAAACAGTTTTCTTTTAGAAGACACTGTTGTCCGTCTTCATCGCTGCTTCGACTGCCGTCACCACCACGTGACA